>BQKN01050369.1:0-15920 GCA_022839385.1 Asparagus kiusianus | reverse complement strand
TTCACAAGCTTTGACAAGAGCTTTATGATAGTCTTGTTGAAGGCTTCAGCTAACCCGTTTGCTGTGGGATTATAAGCTGTTGACGAGATGTCTTGAATTTTGAACTTTTCGCAGAACCTTATGAAGGCGTTGCTGATAAATTGATGACCGTTGTCGTGTATGATTCGTCTTGGAACACCATGCCGGTAAATGATATGGTGCTTGATGAATGCAATGACGTTGCTCGTCTTGACTTCTCTGAGTGGAACTGCCTCAGCCCATTTGGAGAAGTAATCAGTGATCGCCAGGATGAACCGATCGCCTTTAACCGAAGGGGGATTTATAGGACCAACAATGTCCATTCCCCAGGTCTCGAACGGCCACGACGTAACCGAAGGATGTAGATGTTCCGGAGGCTGGTGCATGTAATTCGCGTGTACCTGACACGCGTGACACTTCCGGGCGTATACGATTGCCTCGTGCATCATGGAGGGCCAAAAGTATCCCATTCTCCTGATGCGATCATAGAGCTTGGGACCAGGTTGGTGCGCGCCACACTCTCCTTCATGTGCCTCTTTAAGCACTTCTTCAGCTTCTTTGGTTGATAGGCAACGTGCCAGCATGCCATCATACCCCCTACGGTATAGCGTTCGATTCTCCGTATTATAGTAGAATCTCGGAGCTCTTCGTCTGATCGACTCTCTCTCCTTCACGTCTTCTGGCAAGATTCCGTGTAGGACGTAGTCGATGATGGGGAAGCGCCAATCCCGGGGCTCAAACTCAGCCTGAGTTGTGTGCGCCTCCTGAACCTCTTCTTCCCTGCCATTTTCATCGTGAAGCGGCACTAAGAGTTGGTGAGTTCCTACCGTAACAAATTGCTCTGTTCCGGGTGGCTGTGCCAGGGATACAGCTAAAGTTGCTAACGCATCTGCGTAGGTGTTCTGCAACCGCGGAACGTGCTTGATGAAGAATCCTTCAAACGACTCCGCTAGCTCCACCGCCATCTTGTGATAAGGAATTAAATCCTGACTTCGGACTTCGTATTCCCCTTGGACTTGTTTGACTATCAGTTGAGAATCACCGAAAGCTTCGAGATACTCAACCCCCAGCTCTTTGGCGAAGTTGAGTCCTATAATCAGTGCGTTGTACTCTGCCACATTATTCGAGCATGGCTCGGTTAATGAGTAGGCTCGAGGCATCACATGTTTTCCTGGGGAAACTAGGACCACTCCAACTCCGGAGGAGACCTTCGAACATCCAGAAGCACTTGTGGCATTAGCTGCCCGTGAAGCGCCATCGAAGTACAAACGCCACACTTGTTGGTGTGAAGTTGCGTTGACTTCGTGGGTTTCATCAGGTAAATCGTCATATATCTCGGCGGCGTCCGTCGTTGGATTAGATGCCAGGAGATCGCAGATGGCCTGTCCTTTTACTGACTTCTGCTGTTTGAAGTGCAGATCGTATTGGGACAAGAGTAAAGCCCACTTCGCTAATCGCCAGCTCATGGAAGCCGGTTGAGTCATGAACACTCGGACCGGGTTAACTTTGGAGATGACATATATGGTCTGTCCGACCAAGTAATGCCGCATCTTTTGGATGGCGAACACTAGGGCGAGGCATTCTCTCTCAATCA
Source organism: Asparagus kiusianus (assembly GCA_022839385.1). NCBI lineage: Eukaryota > Viridiplantae > Streptophyta > Magnoliopsida > Asparagales > Asparagaceae > Asparagus > Asparagus kiusianus. The sequence goes on along the minus strand of BQKN01050369.1, from coordinate 14,308 downwards.
TGGGATATCGAGATTCTGCGCCTACCATGGTTCGGCTTAAGTAGTATACCGCCTGCTCGTGACCGTTATCGTCATCTTGTGCAAGCAATGCACTTAATGAGTGGCTCGTCGCCTTGACATAAATCAAGAACGGTTTGCCCGATTTCGGTGCAACGAGTACGGGAGGTTTCGAGAGATATTCTTTGATACTCTCGAACGCCTTTTGACAGGCCTCGTCCCATACGAATGACACGCCCTTCTTTGTGAGCCTGGAGAACGGTTGGCATTTCCCCGAAAGGTTCGAGATAAATCGACGGATATAAGCCAATCGCCCTTGCAGTCCTCTGAGCTCTTTGAGGTTCCTCGGAGGTTGCAATTCATTGATCGCCTTCACTTTATCCGGATCAATGTGAATACCTTTGGTGGTGACGACGAATCCCAGGAATTTGCCACTGGACATTCCGAGGAAAGACTTGGTAGGGTTCATCTTCAACTGATGGGCCCGCATCAAGTCGAACATGGTCTTCAAGTCTTTGATGTGATCATTCTTATCACGACTTTTCACGACCAGATCGTCCACGTAGCACTCAACCGTCTTTCGGAGATGTTCCTGAAAGATCTTCGACATAGCTCGCTGATATGTAGCTCCTGCATTCTTCAAGCCGAAGGGCATAACTGTGTAGCAGAATACGCCGAGAGGCGTTCTAAATGCAGTATGCTTCTCATCATCTGGATGCATCTTTATCTGGTTGTAACCAGAGAAACCATCCATAAAGGACATCCTCTCGAACCCACACGTGTTGTCGATGATAACATCCGTGATGGGGAGAGGAAAGTCATCTTTTGGGCAAGCAGCATTGAGGTCCCTGAAGTCAATGCATATCCGGATCTTCCCGTTCTTCTTTAGGACCGGAACAATATTGGCAAGCCATTCGGGATGTTGCTCCTCTCGGATAAATCCCGAATCAACGAGCTTTTTGACTTCAGCTTCGATTGCTTCCATCATTTGCGGACGAAACCGTCGTTGTTGTTGTTTGACTGGTTTGACGTCCGGCTTAATGTTGAGGCGATGCACTGCTACGTTTGGGTCGAGACCTGGCATGTCTTCATAATTCCAGGCGAACACGTCGATGTACTCCCGGATAAGAGAAATCAACTCCTCCTTCTCTTCAGGTAGGAGGCTGTCGCTGATGAATATTGGCTTCGGATTTTCTTCGCTGCCCATATTCACCTGAACGACTTGGTCTTCGGTAGGAGGCTCTCTCTGCTCGAACCGGTCGCCATACTGCATGTTTAAGTGATGAACCCACGGGTCTTCCCATGTCGGCATCTCATCATCTTCTTCTATTGTCGTTGGATCAACCGTGACCATATTCGACATTAGCTTCTTAAACACCTCACCAAGACTAGCGTCGGAGTCCCAACCCGAAGAGTCGGAAGAATATCCCTTCCTAGTCTTGTTAGCAATTTGGTCGATGATTTGCCAGCCACACTCATCATCTGATGAGACATAGCCTAGACCTCTTTTGTGACGATAATAATCATCGGGTTTTCCCTTCGGTACATAGGCCATCCGGGGTGGAACCCGTGGACCTCGACCAAAGAAAAGACCCTCCCCGAGCTTGAAGTCATACCCGTGCCTTTCCATCATGTTGTGTGCTTTCGCATCGTATCTGGACAGATGACGGGCCGGTTTATCATCATCGTCTTCCTCTTCCATGAAGTGGTCGGGTATCGGAGATGCTCTTCCTCTGCCGTAGACGACCTCCTTTCCACCCCCAATCCCTACGGGGATGATAAGCGTTGTTCCGCAAGGGTCGTGTACCTGCTTCTTCGTCAAACAAAATGATTGAAGAGGCATATACAAATCAGGGTTAGCATAGAGTTCGTTAGTGATATCATCGAGACCCGTCGAGTACTCTAAATCATCGTTTATTGATAGTTCTTCGGCAAGTTGCCAATTACAACTATCTTCCGATGATTCATCATCGTCAAGATTGATTACAATGGGTACAATGTCGTTTAAAACAAAACCGCCATCATAATCAAACCCTGGTTCGGTATCAGCTTCATCTCCGCTGTCCGTTCCTTGGGCCGATGGTTCAGTATCGGATTCAGCGCCGTATAAAAGGGAATCGGTGAAATAATTCTCCAATCCTTTGAACGGTTGCTTATCCGCGACCACCGTCTTGACTTCATTATCTGTACCCACATATTTGAGGCACTGATGCAGAGTTGACGGGACTATAAGGTTACCGTGGATCCAAGGTCGACCCAACAGTAAATTATAGGAAGTTTCCGCGTCAATCACGTAGCATGTTACTTCCGACTTCAAATCCCCGATCTGGCATTTGATTCGGATCTTCCCCAAGGGTTTGGACCCGCTGGTGTTGAATCCGTAAATCGTCGTGCCAGTGGACGCTAATTTGCTAGTCGGGATTCCGAGATGATGCATCAATCGGAATGGCATGATGCTGACAGCGGAACCCGGATCGACTTGGATCCGGTTGACAACGCTGGAGCCAATATGCCCGGTGAAGTACAACGGCCTATCATGATTTGAATTCTTCGTCTGCATATCTTCCTTGGTGAAAGAGATGCAGGGGAAGTGATGTGCCGCCAGATTGCATTGTTGGGCTGATGATTCTGGTTCCTCGGAAGATGGTTTGATCCGAGTCAAGAATGCTTCCGAATCACTCAAGGCTTCTTGTAGCGCTTTCCGTGTATCCTTTGACAACCGCAGCAACTCATATAGAGTTATTCGGGCCGGGATATTGGCCAATTGCGCCATAATGTCGAAGTGGGGCTGAGAGCTCGTATTCCCCGGTTTGTCCTGCCCAATCGGGTGATTGAATCGAGATTGCCTCGGGTTCTGAGCTTCTTGACGTAGAGGCTCTTTTCCCTTATCCTTCTGTGGGATTCTCTCCGTAGCTGCTGGTGTTGGGGGAATTGCTGCAATCCCTAGTTCTGCTAGCGTCTTGGAAGGTGGGGTTTTGGTACCCAACTGCTCGGTAGCATCCGGATACTTGAAATGATATTCGTTCCCGCTTCGAGTTGCAAAGGCTTCCTGCTCGTCTTCAGAAAGCGGGAAGGTTGGAATTCTGTCGTCATCCACCCCCGGTATAGCAGAGGCTCCGTGACAAGATTTGCCTTTCCTCTTCGATTTCTTCTTGCTCTTTGTGGAAGAGGTCGTGGCCCACTGTTCATCTGCAATCAAGTCCGGATGAACCCACAAAATCTCGCCGTTCAGAGCTGTGTGTGGCACAAGCCCTTTCTGACGCTGTTGGTGTGGATCATCGTTCACCGTCTTCACCGCCGCTTTGATCACCGACTCGTGTTGGAACCAACTCGAGGGAACAGATCCGAAGCTAATGGATACGGTATTTGCACCCACCTTCTTCTCCTTGGGCTGCTTCATAGTAATAACCCCAACATCGATTAGGGCCTGGATCTTATCTTTGAGAGCGTAGCATACCTTGGTAGGATGGTGCACCGCTCGGTGAAATGCGCAGTATTTCGGATCATTGACCCTCTTGGCATCTTCTTGATCCTGAATCGGCGGCAGCTTGATCTTGTTGTTCTCGACCAAATACTTGAAGATACCGGGGATTTCATCCTCTTTGAATGAGTAGACTTTTGGGAACCTTGGCTCCCCAACCTTTTGCTTCTGGGGCTGTTGCTGCCATCTCGGTTGTTGAGGCGCCCTCTGTTGCTGCTGCTGCGGCTGTTGCGGCTGTTGCTGCTGTTGCGGTTGTGCTTGCACTTCAAAGACTTGATTTGCGACCACCGCATTCGCATGCGCCTTCCCTTTACCCTTGGGGGTAAAATTTGGTTGCGGGGTATTGTTGGGAATTTGCCCTCTCTCCGCCTTCTTCCTCTTGAGGAATCGCTCGGCTCTTTCTCCCCGCACCTTCAAATCCTTCCAAGTCTTTGATGGAGCCATTCCCATGGCTTCAAGGATGTCGAGGGTTAGGTTGTTGTGGCAAGTCTCGAGGATGAAATCCTCGCTGACCGGATCCCTGCAATTCATAGCTTTGTTCCGGAATCTCTTCACAAAGTTCTCAACCGTCTCGCCATTCTTCTGTTTTTCATCGAATAGTGTGCCGATCGAAATCTCGGTGTCATCATCAAAGAAGTTGGTTAGAAACATGTCCTCCATGTCATCCCAGCCATTGATGCTTCCAGGCTTGAGACGGCGATACCAATCGAAGGCAGCTCCGCGAAGAGTGCCGACGAATGACCGCACCATGAGGGGCTCATTTCCGGAAATGATTCCTAAATGAGACTTGAAGTAGATTAAATGCTGGGTAGGGGAACCCTTCCCATCAAACGGCGTAAAGTTAATCAGATTAAACTTTGCCGGATATGGGATCGATTCCCACTCCCTTGGATAGGGGCAGGGTATACCAGACCTTTTTACCTCTTGAGCACTCATCAATGCATTGATTTTGCTCTCCAAGTCTTTCATCTTCCTGTCCTCACTCGTCTCGGTCTTCGAGTGGCTTCTGGGAGAGGCGGCGTGGTCCTCTTGGGCATTATCTTCTGCGGGACCACCCCCATTGCTGGTGTTGACAGGAGGGACGTTAACATTATCTCCTTCCCGTTCATGCTCCTCTGGATTGCGTTGACTCGGTTCTCCTTGGTGAACCGTCATTGCCGCGATCTGTTGGTCGTGCATCTCCCTCATCCGCTGCATGGCCATCTCCATTTCAAATTTGAAGCTCTCCTTCTGCTTGGCCAGGGCTTCTTCAAGTATCTTCGACACTTGTTCGGCGCTGATCATGAGCGATTCATAAGGTCGGCCTGCACTTGAAGTTGTGTCATCGGATGCGACGGCGGAGCAGGTATCAGAATCAGCATCTGATTCTTCTTCTTCTAGGGAGAGTCCCTTTTGTACTCTTGGGTAATTCTTTCGTTTGATGGTTTCCGACCGCAACCATGTCATGCATCGGGAAGCCTCGGCAAGCTGATCCAAGTTGAGACGTGGTGTTGATCCCCCTCTGCCGGTCATGTTGACTGACACTTTTGAGTATTCATCCTCTCGGCGGAGCGATTTCTTCTTGTGGAAACGCTTCGGCTTGGAGAGTCTCTCGAACACCGAGATTCTTGTTGGGGTCTGAGCACAGCAACACTCGGACAGCACTGCCTTGATAATGTTGGCACACGGGCAGCGGGACTCCATATCCTGCATGTATCTCTTTCGAGATTTTCCCACACCCCCGGCCCTGTAGTACAGCTCATCAGCTTGATAGCTGGAGCAACCTACAGAGTGTTGGTAGGTGTCCCTTGGTATAACACGCTCATCCTCAGACGAGTGTGTTTCCCTTTGGGAATGCAAAACTTGGTTAGATTTTTCAAGAGTGGCCCGTTCAATTTTACGCTTTTGGGAGCGTAGAAACCGAACGGGCTCTTTCAGTTCGACTCGCAACTCAGTGCGGTCGGTGATAGGGGCTTTCCCTTTTTCATCTTTCTTGGGGGGATTGATTCGACCCCCGGTCTGGTTTTTAATTTGGGGACCTTTCAATGGTCCCAGCCGTTCTTTGACGGGTATTCTTCCTCGGTTCTCCGGTAAAGGACCAAGGCGACCCGGCAAAGGAACCTGGGATCTTGAATGATCCCCCTTTTTACCTGGCTCCGTTGAGGGTGCCGGTACAGGAGGAGTATGCTCTGATTTGGTTGAACTCTGGGCGATAATCTTGCCCTTCTTTGCTGGAAGTGTTGGTGTCGATTTAGGAACCCACACCGATCTACCTTTGGACGGTGTTTTGACCACCGTTTCTTGCTGCATCTCCTCTGCCTTCTTCAGGAGGAGCCGGGCATGTGCGAGTAGAGCGCGGCGCTTCTTGATTCGCTCCTCGAGCGTGGAGCGGTTCCTCTTGACGCGGATCCACTCACTTGCTTCTGTTTTGGAGGGGAGGTTGATTGCTTGCCGTTGCTCTTGTCGCTGCCTCGACTTCAGATCCTCTGCATAGCGCACTCCATCTTTCGACTCCTTAGCCCTGGCGAGCTGTTGAGCGAGGCGTTGGCGGTGTCTTTGGATCGCCCTTTTTGATGGAGTTGGAGCAGCATCACCCATTGCCTTTGGTGCTGTTGGATCTACGTTCTTGACCACACTGATCGACGCAAGGCCGTTGTGTGGTGCAAGTGTAGCAGCAGCGACGGCGGGGTCTTGAATTGAGGAGTTGGAGATCCCGCAAGCCCTTTTTGGAGATGGGTTCTTCCTGCGCCGGTGCGGAGAGGCAGATCTGGAGGAGGAGGAGGAGAGGTACTCTTCATACTTCTGCTGGTCGAACTCGTACTCGACCTCTTCATTCACCCGGATCTTGAAGGCCGGTTGCGTCACTCCGATCTCGGCAGCGTGATCGGTGGCTCCCACTGTGGTCGCCAGCTTGTTTCCGGTAAAAGTTGCTGTTTTCATTGATGTTCTCTTTTTCGAGATCTGTTACAACTTCGAGTGTTACAACAGGGTAAAATAAAAACAAAGGTATTACAACTTTAACGAAAATAAACACGAGATCCCGGTTTGGTACGGTCTCGCTTGCGTGGGTTGTTGGCCTGTGACGGGGACGTCGATATCCGTGGACCGCCGACTCTTCAAGATCCTTTCCGGTAAAATCCGGCAGAGTTTCGTCTATCCGCGGAGGGATATAGAAACAGAACTTCGTCGATCCGCGTGAGATCTAGAAGTTTAAAGCGTATATCTCGGCTAACGCGAGATAATAGCTCTTCTCAGTGTCGCCTGCGAAGGGCAACACCAAGGAACAGAAGGAGGGTGAACGAAGGGAGCTGATGAAGAACGCCTTACTCCTTGCTCCGGCAGGGCTTCGCCGCTATCTTGCAGACTCTGACTCCTCACTCCGGCAGGGCTTCGCCGCTCTCTTGCAGAACAATCCTTGGCTAAGATAATTCAGCCTTGAATTGAGAGCAAAATCAGGAGCCCCTCACAAAGGAGGCCCTAGGGGGCTATTTATAGCCAAGTGAATGGGGGAGGGGCTGATGTGAGACACCCCCCCTTGGGGTGTCTCGGCCATGGCCGAGACACCCCTTGGGTGTCTTGGCTTTGCCAAGACACCCCTCGTGTGTCTCGGGCCTGCCGAGGCCCATTTGGGTGTCCCAACGCAGTCCGAGGCTGTGCCGTTGTTCTGCCGTTGTCCTGCCGTTGACTCGCCGTTGACTCGCCGTTGACTTTTCGTCCGAACTCGGATTTGAGTGATTTCGGATGCGTTGGAATCGTGACGGCGAGCTCTGTAGGCCCCGATGGTTGGATTATCCGTGGGGTGATCGAGACACCGCGGGCGTTGGTCCAATTGCGGTGATTGCGGGGTTTTCGGTCAACCCGTATCCTCGTGATTCTGACGTTCTGTCGGCTCACGTAATTCGTCGGTTTGCTTTAGTCGCTCACCGGCGTCATTTGAGCTCTTGTGAACTGGGTAGTGATGTCCAATCGTCGATCGTTAACACCGAGCTGTGAGTGGGGACCTATCAGCAATTTTCGATGCCTACAATGCTTCCGACTCCTTAGATCGGTATTCTCCTCCTCTGTCGCTCCTGAGTCTTTTCACCTGTAGTCCAAGCTGCTTCTCCACTCCAGTCCGAAACTCGAAAAATTTGCTAAAGGCTTCATCTTTAGATTTCAGTAGGTAAACATGACAGAAGCGAGAATAGTCGTCGATGAAGGTGATGAAGTACTTCTTGCCGCCACGAGTGACGAAGCTCTTGAAGTCATAAGTGTAGGCGTATAAAACTGTCTATGAGAGCCCGCACGAAACTCGAAGTAATAAATAGGCGAGTCAAGAAGATTCGTCAAACCAACGCGTGCACGTCAATCAACTCATACGCGTCGGTCAAAACGCGTGCACGTCAATCATCTCGTGCGCGCCGGTCAACGCGCGCACGTCAATCAGCCCGCGCGCATCAATCAGCACGCGTATATTAACCAACGCGCGTTCGACGATCGGTCTCGCGACGAAGCATACAAATTAACAAATCTATCGAATACGCGACAAGAACAAGTCCCAGAAGAAAGAAACCAAAAGAAAAGAGAGAAAAAAAGTCAGCGAACCCGCGCTAAGCGCAGGACGGAATGATCCGACCCGCGCAAGCGCGGGACGGATCAATCCGACCCGCACATGCGCGGGTCGGATGATTCCGACCCGCGCGAGCGCGGGTCAGATCGTTCTGTTGCACAGTAAAGTTCTAAAACGCGTTTTGACAGTTTTAAATTGGTTTTTTGCAGGGTTTATCGGTTCCAGGGGTTCTTAACTGACTGGAGATCATCCCCAAACGTGGTTGGGCTGCTGTTGACTGAAGATAGAGCCAAATCCTTGTTCTCATCCAAAATAACCGCATCCGGGGCCTATAAATACGAGCCAAAGGCCTCCATTTTCAGGGGCGGAGTTATTATCAAGACGTGGAGGTGCTGCTGGATTGAGGAGTCAAGGAGCACGAATTTCAGCAAAGGCAAATCAGATCCCGGCGAACTTCGGCATAAAGAAGGAGCTATTCAAAGGATTTGAACCCCGTCCGTCCGTCCCCTGAGATTAGGCTTGGTCTTAATCTCGAGAAGAGCCCTGATTTCGCTTGGTCGATCTCAGCGCTTCAAACTAGAAAACTTCCCCAGCTAAGACGAAGCTCTGCCCAATTTTCCATCAACCGGATCCAGATCCAAGGTGGTCCACGGATAAACCCCGGCACCGGCAAAGAACCCACGCAAGCAAGAGCCGATAAACGGATCTTGTGTTTATTTTCAAGAAAGTTATAATCTTTTATTCTTTTGTTATTTGAATTCATTTGTAACGCTTAAAGTTTAATGAAATCAATGACTAAGGTAACTTTCGACGGAAACAAACTGGCGACCACAGTGGGAGCCGACAGCCTTTCTGCGAAGGCTGACGTGTCGCAACCTCGGATCCCGATCCCGGTTGAAACGGAGGTCGAATATGAGTTCGACCAGCAGAAGTACGAGGAATACTTGTCCTCCTCCTCCAGATCGGTCTCTCCTCGCAGATGCAGGAAGGCCTACTCCAGGAAGACCCATTGGACTTCAGCTGCAGAAGCCCAAGAAGGAGATCTCCCCGCCACCGCTGCACTCGTGGCCCACAACGCCCCGCCGGCATCCGACGAGGCTAAAACTACAGATCTGAACCCCTTAAGCAAGGGGTCAACTGTTGATGATGTGCCCACTTTGTCAAAGAGAGCACGTCAGAGGCGACGCCAACGCCTCGCACGCCAACTAGCCAAAGCCTTGGAACCAGTTGATGGAATCCGCTATGAAGCGGATCTGAAGTCCAGGACGCGCCAACTACCACAACAGAGGGTGGACAACTCTTCCTTCAAACCAGCGAGGAACGAATGGGTTCGCGTCAAAAGGACCCGATCGACTCTTCAAGAGCAGATTCAGAAACGCCACGCATTGCTTGCACAAGCAAAAATCCTTATGCAAGAAGCCAAGAAATTGGAGAAAGAAGGAGTGGAAAATAAGCCACAAAGACTGCACCAAGTATGGAGGCCAAAGTCTAAGACGGCGTCCAAAAAGTTCGAAGAACGTGGGTCACTCCAATCCGACCTGCAAATTTGCAGGTCACTCCAATCCGACCTGCAAATTCGCAGGTCACTTCAATCCGACCCGCAGAAACGCAGGTCACTTCAATCCGACCCGCAGAAACGCAGGTCACTTCAATCCGACCCGCAGAAACGCAGGTCACTTCAATCCGACCCGTAGAAACGCAGGTCACTTCAATCCGACCCGTAGAAACGCAGGTCACTTCAATCCGACCCGCCGAATCGCAGGTCACCCAGATCCGACCCGCCAATCTGCAGGTCACCCAGATCCGACCCACCAATCTGCAGCTCAACTAAATCCGACCTACCAATCTGCAGGTCGCCCAAATCCGACCCTCCAACTCGCGGGTCACCCAAGTCTGACCCTCGTCAGAGTCAAGACAGAAGATCTCCTGCACTTATTCCGTCAATTCCATCAAGCTCCGCGCCTCCGGTTGAGGTCCGCAATAGCGTGGATTTGTCCTATTTTAAAATAACGATCAAAGATCGCCTTGGCCCTTCACCATATGATCGAGGCAAAGCTCCGGTCAAAGAGCGTTTAGGCCTATTGAATGAATCTCGAGCACATCGTCGGGCTGGAGTTCGTCCTCCTAGACAGCGGAGGAGAACGTATAACGGGAAAAGTCCCGCAAATAACCGCATTGGATTGCGTGTTGAAATCCAGGAGCCTGTTGAGGACCAACGTTCACAAAAACGTAGCCTCAGACATGCGACTCCTGAAAACACCAACAAAGCGTTGTATCCCCAGAAGAAAACATACTCGTCAGACGAGGACGTTACACCTAGGGACTCGTGCCAACACATGATAGGTTGCTCCAGTCATCAAATTGACGAGTTGTACTATCAAACTGGGGATGCGAACAAATCCAGGAAAAGAAGTGCCCGAGACACGGATTCTCACTGCCCGTGTGCTAAAATTATCAAGGCGGTATTGTCAGAGTGTTGTTGTTCCAAAACCGTCCTGGAGAGAGTTTCAGTATTTGAAAGAATTTCCACCAGAACGTCTGAATCCAGACCAAGGCGTTTCCGAAAGAAGAGAGTTGCTCTTCAAGATGATGAATTTCCAGAAGTGTCCGTAAACATGACCGGGAGAGGAAAGTCGACACGACACTTTAGTCCAGATCAATTTGCCACGGTGTCCCAACGTTTAACTCGATTGTGAACGGGGACCAGTAGACGAAGGGATTACCAAAGAATGCAGAAGGGACTTCCTTCGGATGATGAAGCCTCGGATGTTTGCTCGGATGCTTGCTCAGCGATGGCTTCCGATGACACCGCATCGAGTGCAGGACAACCTTACGAATCACTCATGATCAACACCGAGCAAATCACTAAAATTCTTGAGGATGCCCTAACCAAGCAGAAAGAGGCATTCAAGATTGAAATGGAAATGACTATGCGGCGGATGAGGGAAGAACATGACCAACAAATCCGAACTTTGTCGAATCAACTTGGTGAATCCAGTCGTCGTAATAATGTTAGCCAAGAAGATAGCGATTCAGACGTGGATGAATACATCAATGCTGATGACCCTCCCATTGACCAGAGCGCTGGGGGTGGCCCCACTAAAAACAACGACGCTGGGGGTGGTCCCACCAATGATGACAATGCTGGGGGTGGCCGCGTTATCCCTCTTTCAATTCGTCCAAGCCCCGATACGAGTGAGGATGAGAAAATAAAAGATCTCGAGAGCAAAATCAACGCTCTGATGTCTGCTCAAGAGGTAAAAAGGACCGGCATTCCGTGTCCTTATCCAAGGGAGTGGGATTCAATAGCATACCCGGTGAAGTTCAACCTGATTAACTTCACACCATTTGACGGGAAGGGTTCGCCCACACAACATCTGATCTACTTTAAATCCCACTTGGGCATGATCTCCGGTAATGAAGCCTTGATGGTTCGGTCATTCGTCGGCACTCTTCACGGGCCAGCCTTCGATTGGTACCGCCGTCTCAAGTCTGGAAGCATTAACAGCTGGGACGACCTGGAGAGCCTATTCCTCGCTCATTTTTTTGATGATGACGCCGAGGTATCAATCAGGACACTCTTCGATGAGAAGCAAGAAGATGACGAGACGGTCGACGACTTCGTCAAACGCTTCCGGATTAAGGCAATGAACTGCCGAGATCCGATCACGGAGGACTTCATCCTCCAAACCTGTCACAACAACCTCTCTTTGGACGTGTTGGAAGTTATGGGAGTCGCACCGTCCAACACTTGGAAAGACTTGAAGGTGCACGGTGAACAAGCCGAACGCTTCCTCCGAAGGAAGAAGGCCGAGAGGAGCCAACCGACGGCTAATCCTCCGAACTCGAACTTCGCCTCCCGTGGTAAGGGCAAGGCACATGCAGCCGCTGTTGATGCTAAACAAATGCCACAACAGCAATCCCGAAAGCAGCAAAAGACTTCGAACCCGAAACTCCAAAAAGAGTATTCCTTCAAGGACGAAGACGTTCCCGCCATCTTCGAATCCCTCCTTGAAAACAACAAGATCAAGCTACCACCTATCGCAAACCAGGAGGAAGCCGACAATACTGCGGATCCGAAGTACTGTGCGTACCATAGGAGGGTCCTTCATCCCACCAAAGATTGCTTTGCTCTCAAGAATAGCATCCAAACCTTGGTTGAAGCCAGCGTTATATCGCTCAATTAAGTCGAATGAAAATTCCGATCGGTATAAGAGTATAAACTGCTCCTAGCAACTCCGACCGGTATAAGAGTATAAACTGCTTCCTGAAACTCCAATGGGTGTATGAGTCTAAACTATTTCCTTTCTTCCACGGAAAGTTCCTGGAGAGTACCATGCGTGGTATTCCTAAGGATAACCCGATCGTGCATCTAATTCAATGATACACCCAGTTTTGTAAAGAAAGCTGGGGGTGGATAATTCATGTAACAGGAAGTTCCCGGAAGAATGTTAAAATGTAATATTCTTAGGGATAACCCGGTCATGATGAATAAGTGATAAACACTAAACACCTTTTTGCTGAAATAAAATCATTGACGAATTGTCAAAGCCCCGTTTTTTTTTTTTTGTTAAGTCTTTATCACTTAACATCAGAGACCCCTTTGAGTGTTTTGTACGAGTCAACCACAGTGATTCGTACTCTCACTCTCACCTTTTACTTGGTCAAACCTTCATACAGTTAGGGCCAAAACCAAAATCCCCTCTCGATTCCTTCAATGAACGAGAGGTCCACTTTCAAATCGAGTGATCAAACCTTCCTACAGTTAGGATCATCTCAAACTCCCCCTTGGTCAAACCTTCCTACAGTTAGGACCAAAACTACCATCTATTCTCGATAAACGAGAAATTCATCCTTAGTTCGGTAATCAAACCTTCCGACAGTTAGGGTTATCCGAATCTTTTCGATTCTCAGAGTGGAGATCCCGCTCTTAGTGTCACCTTTCCGGATTCTGAGGGTGGAGATCCCACCTCGAGTCTCCTTTCCTTCTTTGTTTGGGGAATAGAATACAAAATTCTTCCTTCCCACACCAATCACTTCTCGAGAGTTTCGGATTCATTCTTGGTATTTTATCCCGAAACCTAAGCAGGGATAAGTCTGCGCCTAACACGCGCTGCCGGTTTAGTCTTTCTCCGCAGAAGAAGACACCAGAGTTTGATTCTGGGGTAGTTTATCCCGAAACCTAAGCAGGGATAAGTCTGCGCCTAACACGCGCTGCCGGTTTAGTCTTTTACCGATTGAAAAAGACACCAGAGTTCGATTCTGGGGTATTTTATCCCGAAACCTAAGTAGGGATAAGTCAGCGTCTAATACACGTTGCTGGGTAGCCTATTCCCATAACAATGGCGAAGTCTATGTATTCAAAATCATAGCAACAAAGTCTCAGAGAATTCAATCTCTGAGCATAACGTTACATGCGAACGGATTTAAACAATCCGCATGCTAGCCCGACTCAAACGGTAGTCGGTAAAGGCTAATCAAATCCGTTTAAGGCTGAGGATTTGCCAAAAATCCTAAGTCAACGTCTCATACACGTTGCTGTTTAGTCTTTTCACAGGAGAAAGACGAAGTCTACGTATTCAATATCGTAGCACTAAAAGAATTAACTCTTTTAGCTTAACGTCACATGCGGAACGGACTTAAACAATCTGCATGCTAGCCCGACTCAAACGGTAGTCGGTAAAGGCTAATCAAACCCGTTGATGGCTGAGAATTTGCCAAAAATTCTATAAGTACGAATCATTGACGCATCAATTCTATGGATTGGTCTCGTGACTCGAATATCCGCCACGCTCCAACTCCTTAAGAGCTTAAACTGTGTATACTCCAGCAGACGTATGAGTATAAACTGTGTCAGACGTCGAACGATACGTCGCAATAAAGCCTGGACACCGGACAACGCGTCACCAAGAAGCTCAAACGCCGGACAACGTGTTGCAAATGAAGATTCAACGCCATCAAATCGATGTTTAGTTCTGTGTTGAAGCAGCAAACTCGAGCTAAAAAAGCAAGAAATCAAGAATCGACTTCAAGTTCAAGATTCCGACAACGGTCAGACAATAAATGTAGCACCGGAACCCCAACAGGCATTCTACAAAGCACTGAACGACCTGAAGGAATTGAAGGAATCTAGAACAGAAGCCATTCCAAGGTCCCGTTATACCGACTAAAGGTTGGGACAATCACATCCAAAGCATTCCAGACTCTTCTATAAAAGAACGAGACTGAAATACTTTGGAGGGGGTATCTGTAGGTGTATAAAACTGTCTATGAGAGCCCGCACGAAACTCGAAGTAATAAAT
>BQKN01050368.1:1679-13297 GCA_022839385.1 Asparagus kiusianus | reverse complement strand
CCCTCCCCCTTTCAGGTCACGAGCCAGGAGCACGGAGAGTCGCAGGTGGTTAGCGGACTACTTTAGTGTCCAGCTTTTTTTCATATTATCTGTGTATTATTTTCTGTGAGCTCCACTGTAGTGTTGTCAGACATTTGAGAGTTTATTCTAGAAGTTGTAAAGGTTGTGTCGCCTTATTTCCTTTATACAGACTTATTGTATTTTGAGACTTGTTAAGGAACTCCAGTTTATTCAGCTCAGGCTTTGACTATGTACTTCAGTTTATTTCGTTGATGAGACATGTTATGTTCTATCATTTAATTCAGTATTTGTCGATTCACCTTTTACTTGCTTTGTACCTACACCTGTTGTTGATTCCACTAGAGAGATAGTAATTATGATGGTGAAACATGTTATTGCATGGTGTGGTGCATGGCAGGTTTGACATTCTTGGTTTCACCTCGGACTGCAGCCTTGTGTGAACCCAGGGGCGTCACAGCAGTGGTCTTCGCACTGAAGGCATGGAGACATTACCTGTACGGGGTGCAGTTCAAGTTATTCACAGACCACCAGAGTCTAAAATACCTATTTTCTCAGAAGGAACTCAACCAGAGGTAGCGGCGATGGGTCGAGTTCATCAAGGATTACGAGTTCGCGATTCAGTATCATCCGGGGAAGGCGAACGTCGTGGCTGACGCTTTGAACAGGAAGCGTCAACATCGGGTTATGGCTTTGAGGTGTTCGTTGTACCGAGATCTTTACACTCTTAGCTAGTTTGATTTCAGGCCAGAGACCGGCGAGAGCAGCGCATTTTTAGGAGCTATGTCAGTGCAGTCATCTTGGAGTAATAGAGTGGTCAAAGCTCAGCTAGTGGACTCTTTGATTCAAACCCGAAAGGAGGAGATTTTCAAGGAACCCAAAGCTGATTGGACCATTAGAATATACGGAGGCCTTCGAATGAAAGGCAAATTAGTTATGCCAGCTAGTGCAGAGCTGAAGAAGGAGTTGCTTGATGAAGCGCATCGTTCTAGGTACACAGTGCATCCAGGCACAACAAATATCTACAAAGACCTGAAGAGACACTTTTGGTTGAGCGGCATGCGTAAGGAGATAGCAGAATATGTCGCTAGATGCTTTACCTGTCAGCAGGTGAAGGCAGAACATCAGAGACCAGCAGGAACCCTACAGCCTTTAACCATTCCGGAATGGAAATGGACGTGTATCTCTATGGATTTCATTGTGGGGTTACTAAGGTCAAAGAAAGGGAACGATTCTGTTTGGGTGATAGTTGATCGGTTAATGAAGTCAGCACATTTTATACCAGTGAGAACTACCTACACCGCTGAGACTTATGCGAGAATCTTCATTCGGGAGATAGTTCGACTACATGGAGTTCCAGAAACGATCGTGTCGGATCGAGGCTCGGTTTTCACTTTGCATTTTTGGAGGAGCTTTCAGGATTCGTTTGGCAACAGATTATCATACAGCAGTGTATTTCACCCGCAGACAGATGGGCAGACGGAGAGAGTAAACTAAGTCTTGGAGGACACGTTGCGGGCTTGCATTTTAGACTTCCAGGGAAGCTGGGAGGACCACATACCTTTGATCGAGTTCGCTTATAACAACAGTTATCAAGCGACGATTGGTATGGCTCCGTATGAGGCATTGTACGAGAGACCCTGTAGATCCCCGATTTGTTGGGCAGAGCCGGAGGACAGCTTATTGCTTGGGCCAGAGCTTGTGAGGCAGACTGCTGAGAAGGTAGCATTGATTAGGGAGCGTATTCTTGCCGCTCAGAGTCGGCAGAAGAGCTACACAGATCAAAGACGACGACCTTTGGAGTTTCAGGTTGGAGATTTTGTTATGTTGAAAGTATCACCAATGAAGGGCGTTAAGCAATTTGGAAGACGAGGAAAACTTGCCCCGAGATATGTTGGACCATTTCGGATTACCAAGCGTGTTAGAGCAGTTTCATATAGACTAGATCTTCCAGCATCGATGTCAAGTGTGCACGATGTATTTCATGTGTCGATGCTTGAGAAGCACCTACGCGACGAGGAGCAGCAGAGGGTGATTGATACATCTGAGATCGAGATTCAGACAGATTTGTCCACCATTGAGGTACCAGTTTGCATCCTTGCTAGAGAGGACAAGAGACTAAGAAATAAGGTGATTCCTTTAGTTAAAGTTCAATGGAACTGGAAATGAGCTGAGGAGGCTTCTTGGGAGCGCGAAGAGGATATGCATCGCGACTACCCACACCTGTTTGAGCAGGTAAAATTAATTGATTATGACTTGCTTGTGTTTATGATTATTTATATGGTCATATTTATATTTAATGCTAGAATGAGGGTATTAACACTTAGCTCCTAATCATTCGGAACACATGGTATATATATGGGGGTTCCTTGTTTGGATTTTTCGCCCGACGTACTAGTTTTACTTAATTAGGGGTTAAGTGAGAGTATTTGCATTCTAGATTGTTAAGTATAGATATTTTTTTGTTTCATATCTAGAGATTAATGGTACGAGATGTGTATGTGAGGGTTTTCTTATCTGGATTATTCCCTCAATGTGCTTTTCTCGTATTATAATCTCTAAGATACGATTGCGGAATTTCGAGGATGAAATTCTTTTAAGGGGGGAAGAATGTAAAACCCTAAAAATTTTGAAAATATTATATAAATGGTAATAAATGAGTTTTATTATGATTGGTGATTATTTTGGGATGAATGGATCAGATTGGAATCGATTTGAGATCGATTCGCAGTTTCAGCCTCGGTATCACGAGTCTACTGAAAACTAATACTATTTTATTTTTAGAAATTTTTCTATTGATCAGATGGGCACGAGATTTATGCCATTGATCTTAGAATGTCAAGAACATGTTGTGGGTAAAGTTTCATTGAGTTTTGACGACGGAGACTAAAACACTATTTTGAGACGGTATCACGTCTACTGACATCCATTGCATTTGTATTTTTAATAATTTTTATATTAATCATATGGATATAAGGTTTACACCATTGATCTTAGAATGACGAGACGGTGCTATGGGTAAATTTTCATTGCTTTATGAGAACAAAGTCGGAAATCCTATTTTTAAAATAATATAAAATATTATATATATATTTTTCTCTCTTTTTCCTATTTCACCTACCCTTGCCTAATTTCTACTGTGCCAACAACCAAATTAATTTTTTTTATTTTATAGGGTTATATAAGGAGGGGGGAGGAGAGCTCAGGAACGGAGAGCAAGAAAAGAAAGAGGAGAGAGAAAGAGAGAAAGAAAGAGAGAGAGAGGAAGAAAAGAAAGGGAAAGAAGAAGGGGATTTTGGCTTTTCGAAAAGCAGGAACAGATAGGGATTTCAATTTCAGAGATCAAGAAAGGCAAGTTCATTTCTTTCCAAACACATACGGTACTATTCATACGTACATGTCAACCGCTGGAAATACTATTACTATTTTATACGTATGGTACTATTCATACATACGGTACTAGTCATACATACGGTGCTATTCATACGTACGGTACTATTCATAAATACAGTTACTATTCATATGGACGATACTATTCATTAATACCGTACTGTTCATACGTACGTACTATTCATATATACTATGGCACTATTCATAAATATCGTATTGTTCATACGTACTACACTATTCATAAGTACTATTACTATTCATGCATACTGGGGGTACTATTCATACGTACTGTTATTGGTCATACATACGACACTATTCATAAGTACTGACACTATTCATACGTATGGGTACTATTTATACATACTGTTACTATTCATGCATATGGTACTATTCATACGTACTATTACTATTCATGAGTACGGATACTAGTTGTAAAGTACTGTTGTTATTAGTAAGTACTGCTACTATTCATAATTAGTTAATACAGCAGATAGTCGGGGATGGTAATCCTGATCATTTACTGGACAGTTTGGCCTAGTTTTATTTTCTGGAGTTTGTTTGCGCCGTTTGTGACGCAATCACGGAGTTTGAGCTGCTCGATGTTATACTTACAGTCATGAATATGACGAAATATGCATTTGAGTATCCCACGGGGATTATGACGAATTGAGATCTATTTACTTCTGAGTTAGTACACCGCAAATGAGACTACGATGATACTTATTTGTCGATCCGCACGGTGATGCGATGATACCTATTTGTCGATCCGCACTATGATGCGATGATATATATATTTGTCGATCCGTACAGTGATGCGATGATACTTATTTGTCGATCCGCACTATGATGCGATGATACCTATTTGTCGATCCGCACCATGATGCGATGATACCTATTTGTCGAACCGCGCGATGATGCGATGAGTTGGAAGAAGTTCAGAATGATAATATTATAAACTATTTACATGAGGATTTGGCGGATGCCAAAAGTGTTTCTACTCATTGTTGAGATATTTTGCTATACGAGTACACGAGATACATATGCTGATGTCTATTATGATGCTTTACTTTCCAGTTATATTTTGATTGCTTAGTTCAGGGTTAATATTTAGTTATTTACTATCTGAGACATACGGTATATACATGAGGGTTTCCTTGTTTGGATTATTTCGCTCGACGTACTACGTCTCAAGTTGTAAGTTTCTAAATATTAATTCTATTAGATACAGGAAAAATGATCTAGGTAGACTATGCTTAATAGATAGAGCCTCCACTTCATCATCTAGCAGCCCTTCCCCTGGGGGCGGATGGAGGTGAACTTGCTGTAGCGCTCTGACGCTCTTGCTGTTGTTCTTTTTCTTTTAAATTTTCCTTTCAGGCAGCTCAGAGTTCCGGAGAGCCGTAAAATGACGGAGTTTCTGGCATAGTCGTCGTCGCATGATTTATTAGTTGAGACTCCACCGTAGATTTATTTTCACTGTTCAGACATTAGAGTTGTATTCCATTTGTAAAGGCTAGGTGCCTTTGTACGATTTTCAGTTGACTCATGTTGAGACATTTTACATTATTTCAGACTCCAGATGTATTTCAGTTTATTTCAGTTCAGATATGGTATCATTTATGAGATATATCTTTCTACATCATGTCTATTACTTTTCCTTATTTTGCCTGTTTTGTACCTTCACTCATAATTGATTTCGCTAGAGAATATTACTGTGATTGGTGAAACATGTTATTGCACAGTATGGGTGCATAGCAGGTTTGACATCTCTGGGTTCACCTTGGACTGCAGCCATGTGTGAAAACTAGGGCGTCACAGTTATCCCACTAAAAATACAATTCTATTTTATAGTAGGATTTGTTATGTTAATGGAGCAACTTTTGAGCTTAAACCTCACTTCATAAACATGCTTTAAAGGTTCTTAGAAAATAAATCTGAAAATGCCTACATTTTGTATTCAATTTTGAGGAAGTTTATCTTATAAGTAAGACTAGAGAGTCATCTGAGGACGTGATTAGGCTTAGATTTATCATATTTGCTCTTAAGGATATAGCCAAGAAATTGTTGTATAGCTTATACATAAATTTTATCTCAAAGTCGGATGAATTTATTACCATTTTCTTGAAAAAAATTCCCAATTCATAACAAGTAAAGCTTAGAAATAGCATGTAAAATTTCAAGATATTCACAGGGGAATCATTCTGGAAGTTTTTTGATAGGTTTAAGGATCTTCTTATTCTCATCTTGGTTAAAAAAGTGGTGATTATCCTAAATTATCTATGAAGCATTGAATTATTCTTCAAAGACATCCTTAGATTCAATTTATCAAGGGTATTTTAAGAAGAAAAACAGCATTAAAGCTTAAAAATTTTTAGAGAGCTTGTCTAAAAAACATGCAGTGGGAGTACTGTGATGAAAGAGTTTCATCAGTTCCCCTTGTCGGACTAGAATTTACAAAAATTATTATTTATTGATGAAAATAAAAGGTGGAATTTCACCAGCCTCTGAGAAAGTGTGGCAAACCACTGCCCTAAAGAAATATCTATCGATCTCATGCGATCAGCCAAGGCTAAATACTCCTTAGCTGTACGATCCCTTCTCTACCGGAACCCTAGTATGCACGACCACGTTAGGGATGAAGACTCTCGAGTAAGCAGCCAGAAAACTATAGCAAACATTTGAGGGAGGAAGAAGAAGAAGATAAAGGAAGAGTTTCTTATTTTCATGTATATTTTATCTCCCCACAAGGTCTCTTTTTATGAGGGAGGGACAAATGACCCGTTATGAAGAAACAAAAAGATATATTTTAGCCTATGAATTTCTCACGTTCCTAAGAACGTGAGAAAGTTAACTAACTTTTAATTAATAATTAATTAGTTAATTTAGTTTGTTATATCTTAATATTTGATTTGGTTGTTATTTATCCAACAACACCCCCCCCCCCCCCCCTCAAAGCAAATATAGAAGGTAACAAAACAAAAGATCAAAAGGAACAAAATATATAATAAATATGTATGAATCGACATAAATTATATGCAACAGTATAAGTGGCTTCCGGCTTTAAACCTACACTTAGTAACATTTATTACATTCTGAGGAAAATGTAGTGAACCTGTGAACTAGGCTCATTTATCAGAAATTAACAAAACGTACACACATAATGCTTTCTCTATTGGATCTCGGGTTGGTGCATTAATTTGGCCATGCACTTAATACTGACTCATGAGAATACATAGGAATAGCCCTGACATCCATAACTATGGTCGCACGGTGATTCTCACGTAGGTGGATCCTCTAGGGATGTAAGAGACTATAGGAATACCGCTCTAAGTCTTGGATCCATTAAAAGTTCTATGCCTCATCCTAGACCTATCTCTCTATGCAGCAACTCTGCCTTAGGATGAGATTTGGAGTGCCTAGCTTTGATGTGAAATCATGTTTCACATGTATAATAAGAGTGCTCTCTAATGGATACATCTGTTTGTCTAGTTTCTACCATTTGAAATTCCTTCAAAGGTTCGCCTATAACAGAAGTAGGGTTCCCACCATCGATGTTCCTATATATTTGGTCTTAACCCCATCCCTTTTGCTAAATTATGGACCAAAATCCTAACTAGACCTTTTCTCAAATGATCTGCCAAATTATGTTCTGATTGAACAAAGTACAAAGTGACATATTGATTTAAGAGTCTCTTTATTGATTTATATAATTTTTGCAGATGTCTGCTTAGTTTTAAATTTGTAGTTTTCTGCTTGAGCTATTCATTATAGCTTTACAATCATAATGTACAAAAATAGCAGGAATATGTTTGTGTGCAATGTAAATATCAGAAAGTAAATCTCTAAGTCATTCAGCTTTAGAACATGAAGTGTCAAGAGCTATCAATTCAAATTCCATTGTACTTCTAACAGTTACAGTTTGTTTATTAGAGCCCCATGCAATACCAGATCCTCCTACCATGAATACATAACCTGATGTTGATTTAACATCTTGAGAATCAGTTACCCAATTAACATCACTATAGCCTTCTACTACATCAAGAAAACCAGTGTATAATAAACATGAGTCTAAGGTTCCCTAAAATATTTAAATACTCTTTCTAAAACATGCCAATGTTTAATGCTAGGATTGCTAGTATATCTACTCAGTCTATTTACTACATACGCAATGTTAGATCTACTTCTATTTGTTATCTATATTAGTGATCCTATTTGTTGAGCATATTTATGTTGTGAGATAGAATCTTCTAAATTTTTGTGTAAAGAAATGCTAGAGTTATAAGGAGTAGCAACATGTTTGTAATTATAATAGTTAAATTTTCTACGCATTTTCTCAATTGAGTGTTGTAAGGATAAAGATATGCATTTGTCACTTCTAGAAATTTTCATTCCTAATATCATGTCTGCTACTCCTAAATCTTCATATGAAGTTTATTTGATAGGTAATTATTAACACCATTTATTACTTCTAGAGAAGTTCCAAAGATCAACATATAGGCATAAAATCACATGATCATGATCTTTAGTCTTACAATAAACATATTTATCAGATTCATCAATAAAGAAACTAAAGTCTAAAATTACTCTATCAAATTTCTCTTGCCATTGTTTAGGAGCTTGTTTAAGACCATATAAGGATTTAATTAATTTGCACACTTTATTTTCTTGTTTCTTAATTACAAACCCATCTGGTTGATCCATATAAATTTTTTCTTCTAGTTCACCATTTAAAAAAGTTGTCTTTACGTCCATTTGGTGAATAATTAAATTATGAATAGACCCTAATGCTAGCAAAGTTCTTATGGTAGTTATCCTACTTACAGGGGTATATGTGTCAAAAAATATATTCCATTCCTTTGAGAATATCCCTTTACCACTAACTTAGCTTTGTATTTTTCTATATTACCATCAGATCTGAGTTTCTTTTTAAATAACCACTTGCATCTTATAGGTTTGTTCCCAGGAGGTAATCTAGTTAATATCCAAGTTTAATTTCTTTTCACTATCTATAGCTTCCTTCCAAAAAAGTGAATCAATAGAAATCATAACCTCCTTATAAGAAGTAGGACCAGCTTCTACTGAATACATAAAAAATTATTCTCCAATGTTCTTTTCAGTTCTAATTCTTTTAATTCTTCTTGGGTCTAAATTTTCTGTAGGTTCTATATTAGTAGATTTGTCCATTATTTGTTTAGAAATTTTATTTTTATATGATTTTTTTAAAAATATGTAGCATCTCTAGCTTCAATTATTATATTATTTGATATTTCATTAATTTATGAACTAACTACTAGGAATCGATTTGTGTTACTATCTAGAGCATATCCAATAAAGATAGCATCTACAGTCTTGTGTCTAGTTTTCTTTCGTTTAAGTTCAAGTATACTAACTTTGGCTAAACATACCCATACTTTATGATGATTAAGTCTAGGAGTTTTCTTTTTCCATAATTCACAGGGAGTTTTATCTTATATCTTATTAGGTACCCTATCAAGTATATAACATGCAGTTAGCAAAGTTTCACCCCAAATATTATCAGTGCTCCTAAATTAATTAGTAAAGATTTAACCATGTCCATTAGGGTTCTATTTTTACGTTTAGCAACATCATTAGATCGAGGTGAGTAAGGTGCTGTCACTTCATATATTATATCATGTTCTTCACAAAAATAAGTCATTTCATTTGAAGTATACTCTCGTCCTTGATCAGATCTTATTATCTTAATATGTCTATCTAATTGGTTTTCAACTTCAGCTTTATAGACTTTAAATCTATCTAGGACCTCATCTTTAGTCTTAAGGAGATAAATATAGCAATATCTAGAGCGATCATCAACGAATGTCACAAAATATTTTGTCACCTCTAGTTGGAGTTCTATTAGAATCACACTGTAATTTAGTTCTAAAAGATCATTGTTTCTGTGGTCTACAGATTTAATAGGTTTTCTAGTTTGTTTAGCTTATACACATATTTCATACTTATTGTTAGTGTTTATGTTGGATTTAGAAATTAAACCCATGTTACTCAGTTTCTTAATAGTGTCTAGGTTTACATGATCAAGTCTATTATGCCAAGTATCACAAGATTCATTGTTTAAGATAATAGAAGAAGATGAAGAAACATCACCAAAACATAATTGAGGAATAACATTCAACTTAAACAAATCATCTTTTATAAAACATTTTCTAGTGAAAACATTGTTTATGGTGATTACAACTTTATTTGATTCTAAGGAAATTTTAAAGCCTAACCTAACCAACAAAGATCCGCTAACAAGATTTCCCCTAATTGTCGGCACAAGCAGAAAATCATGAAGGGTAAGGATCTTTCCAGATATCATCCTATGGCCAATTGGTCATTTTCCTATTATTTAGCGTTGATCTATCATCTCCTAAAGTCACACCTCCTCCACTTGATTTCTAAAAGTTAGTAAATTAGAGCGATCAGAACACACATGCACATTAGCTCTAGAGTCAAACCACCAATTAGAATAAGACGTAGAATTGCATAAGGGATGTATAGGAAAAGACCTAAAGAGGGATCAGAGGTTTTAGCCTCAATCATATTGACTTGTGGCTTTGGTCCACCATTCTTTTTATATGACCTTTTAGGTCCAGTCTTGTGGTAGAAGCATGATTCAGTTTGGTGGTTCTCTCAACCACAGATGAAGCAGAAACTCCTTCCATTAGAAACCCTAGGATTTTGACCTTGCTGGTTTGGATTTTTATTATTTTGATTCCTATAATTATTCTTGCCATGCCTCTTGAAATTTTTATTATGATTTGGCTTGAAGTGATATTGGTTTTTCGTAGGCTAATTTTCAGTTAGATTTACTTTGTCTTTATTCTCAATGTTTGGTTTATTTTTGTTTCTATGTTCATTCTCAACTCTTATTGATTGAATAGTCTAGATTAAGGTAAGGTCTCCTTGCTTGTGTCTAAGCTCTCTGTCCTAATCAGATCAACTAGGAGGGAGTTTATCAATAAGGCAATCCACTTTATGATCTTCAGAGAATATTGTACCCTTAGCTTGAATATATCTAATAACATCCTGAAACTCATGAAGTTGTTCATTTATAGGCTTGTTATCTACCATTAATAATCTATTAAAATTTAAGGAGCTAAACTTTTCAATTCCTGGATCATCAAGAACATATTCAGATTCCAGAGTATCACATAGTGCCCTGGCACCCTTTATTTCACAATATATATCATAAAGTTTATCATCATGAGCATTCAAGATCCTATAGTAGTAATTATAATCAATATCTTCAAGTGTTGCTAGTTTAGAACTAGGAGTTGCTGATTTAGATGCATGGGTAGCAAGTTTTGATCCAGGAGTCTTAGGTGAAGGTGTAACAGGAGAACTAGATGTAATTGTACCCTAAGTTCTAGATCTTTCTATAGTTGAATATAGACCTAGAATAGTTAGCCAGAATCACATTTGGTTTTTCCATCTTTAAAATTTAACCCTTTAAATTCTTTTGGTTTAGTACTTAAAATTTCATCCTTAGGGGAGATTTTTATAAGATCAAAAACCAAGGACCAAATAAATAATCTGTAGAGAATGATAATAATGTTAATGCCACTTCTAAAGTTGTTAACAAACTTATAAGGATGAACAATGAATTTGTAATAGCCCGAGAAAATAGGAAAAAAAATCTTCCTATTCCTCACCGCCTCACCAAGTCGGTGATTTTTCACCGCCTCACCATGTCTGTGATTTTTCACCGCCTCACGATAGCAAAAAAGAGGATGAAATGAGGGGAAAATTAGAGGGGGAGAAAAGGAAAGAAGAAGAAGAAGAAGATAGTGGAATGGATAAAGGGGGAAAATTAAATCCAATCAAAGATATAATTATCCTCTTTTGTTATCCTTGATTTCTTAAGGAATAGATTGAGTATAAATTAGGAAGTGAGATCAGTTACTGAGGGATGGAAGAAAAAAAAAGATAAGAACACTTATCTAGTCGTCGGCAAGGTCTTCATCACTGACCCCTCATCACGGGGAGCTCCCCCTTAAGAGGCTGCTCCAACGGCGAAGCACGAGGCGTAGCCCGCTCCCGAGTAGTCGTGGGTAAAAAGGAGGAAGAATGAATTAAAAATAAAAAGAGGAGAAACAGAGGAAGGAGGTAAAGGGGGGAGAGAGAGAGAGAGAGAGAGAGAGAGAGAGAGAGAGAGAGAGAGAGAGAGAGAGAGAGAGAGAGAGAGA
>BQKN01050363.1:0-15209 GCA_022839385.1 Asparagus kiusianus | reverse complement strand
CATAAAAGCAATTTAGAGGACTTATCGCTCTATTGAAGAGAGTCGATAAGTGGATTTTTGTCAGAGGTGTAGTGTTAACGTGACGAGAGAAAATATTGCCATAAAAGCAATTTAGAGGACTTATCGCTCTATTGAAGAGAGTCGATAAGTGGATTTTTGTCAGAGGTGTAGTGTTAACGTGACAAGAGAAAATATTGTCATAAAAGCAATTTAGAGGACTTATCGCTCTATTGAAGAGAGTCGATAAGTGGATTTTTGTCAGAGGTGTAGTGTTAACGTGACAAGAGAATATTAATGTGATTTGAACACATCTAGGGGACTTAGCATCTCGCAGGGGAAATTTGCTAAGTGATTTATCATCGGAATGATGATTTCCTGTACTTGTGATTCAAACAAGATTTTGAGAATTTTATCACTCCATTATGATTCGAATGATTTTGAGACTTATCGTTCACTTGATGAGAATCGATAAGTGGATTTTAACAGAGGAATTATCGTTACGATGATGTAAGCCAAATCCAAGCTCTGTAGGGATGACGTTCGTCTGAGGTGTAATATTAACCTGACGAGGATTTAAACTCTGCTGAGGAAATACAGAAGTTTAATGATGTCATGCTGAAAGGGTTCATGAACTTTGAGAAATAAGTATCATGATTTGTCAATACAAAAGTGTGTCTTTTGTTTTAAATAACCACAACGCAGGGGTAACCTTTGCGTTTAAGGTTCGAGACGCAGAGTTAAGAACTCTTATAACGCCGGTTTGTGCCTGTCGTTAACGAAATCGAACGCAGAGGCGAATCTTGCGTTAAGGTCTAACCGACTTTATCCATTAACGTGAAAAATCACGTTTTAGATTCGGTTGGGATTCTTTCTTAGAGTTCCAATACGATTTAACAGCCCTACGACTGTTATAAATAGACCTATAAGGTCACATCAAGAGTCATTCGACTCTTTCGTCTTGCTTAGTTCCAAGAACGAGATTTCTCGTTTCAATCTCGGTTGATTTTCCGACGAACTCTGACGAACTCCATCTTTTCCGACCTACCATCCACATGGCGCCCAGAAGGATGAGTGCGGGTTCCAAGAAAGTCGTCAAGGCGGCTTCGGAGGCGTTGCCGGCTGAGAACACCGGCGATACCGCTGCTTTGATGAGCGCTTCGGCGCTGTTGTCGCTGTCACACGGACCCCGTTGTTGTGGTAGGTGACGGCCACGGCAACTCGTTTCAAAAAATCTTTGTAAACCCTAGATGGGTTCTCATCAACGAGGAAGATGGCTCATTTTTTTTTTCCTCAGAAACGCAGAGTTACGGCTCTGCGTTATAAATTGGAAACGCAGACTTAAACTCTGTGTTTAAGAAACATAGAGCCCAGTCTCTATGTTAAAATTGGGAACGCAGAGTTTGGGCTCTGCGTTAAAAAAAAGAAAACGCATACTTAAGACTGCGTTTAAGGAAACATAGAGTTAAGACTCCTATGTTTGGATATGAAGTTTGAACGCGGGTCTTGACCTCTGCGTTTAAATATTGATAACGCAGGGTTTGACCTCTGCGTTCAAATGTTGATAACGCAGGGTTTGACCTCTGCGTTGATAACGCAGGGTTCGACCTCTGCGTTCAAATGTTGATAACGCAGGGTTTGACCTTTGCGTTCAAATGTCTATGTTCAAATGTTGCTACAAGGGTTGACCCTTGTATTTAACGCTTGACACGTGGAATTTGTCTTTCGTACTAGCAATTTATTTCTGCTACTAACCCTTGCTTCTGATTTTACAGTGCTTTTTCCCAATGTGCCACTTCTACCGGAGCAACATTTCAACTACACTGATGACCCAGAAGTGGGGAGAGCTTTTGGTCTTCGCAGAGAAATTCCTTTGTGCACTTTTCCGAGCTTGGAACAGACACACTTGATTAGGTTTGCTGGGAGTTCCACTCTTAGAGCTCTGATCACCGATGTGGATTTAGAGACTCCTGCAGGTCTGGAACAGTTTGTCAAACCATCATTTTTGTTCGGAGACCATATATCTGCCGATGGGCAAGTTGGGTGCGTAGAGGACTCCCGGATGCTTCGGAGAGTCGATGATCGATTACTGTTCCTTCCTAGTATGAAGAGAATGTACCCACTTTCCTACTTCTTGAGTGTTGGTGGTCGCAGGGGTCTGGCCTTCGAACTTGTCAAAGAGAAGGAAAACGTATCGTTTGGATCTGGTCGATCCTCTCGTGTTCAAATTGGCGGGCAGCTCAAAGGTTTGAGACCCGGTAGATTTGAGAAGAAAGAACTTAGTCGGGAAGCGCCTCTTCCAGCGAACATGTTCATACGCCAGTTTCTTGCTTCTCGCGGGGAATTCCCTGCACAAGCTTTTCGTTCTCCAGGCTGGTTGTTCTCTGGAGAGGACGGCTGGTGGACTAGGATGGTGGATTTTGTCTTAGAGGAACTCAAAGAGCCTCTTGCTCAGTCTGGCCTTACGATATCAGTACAGGCTACGAGACACGGGATTGTTCAGAACTATCCCTGCTTCTATGCTATGCTGGAGCGGTACAATCCGGATAGCTGCACTTTCTTCACACCTGTTGGGGAGTTGGGATTTGCTCTCCACGAGATGCATGCGATATCGGGACTATCTTTTGGCCAAACGCCATATGAAGAATTTGTCCCCACCACTGAGGAACTATCCATTTTAAAGACTGCTCATCCGGAGATTTATGACACTTTTTGGGAATTAATGTGTCATTTCCATATCTGCGCTCAAGTCGCCGGAACACGCGGGAGTAGCCTCATGCATACCGCTTGGGCGGATTACTTATTTCAGAACTTGGGTCAGAAAGACTCTAAGGTGACCCGTCTTGCTGTCAACTCCGCTGGGAGTATTAAAGCCCGCATCAGGGCTACTCAGGCTGTTTATAAGAATCAACATTTAGAAGATGGGTTCGAAGCTGGCAGTGAGTTTGAGAGCTTTCATCATCAAGCCGCTACTCCCATTTCTGACACGGCACTCTTTGCTGGCTTCTTGATGCTATGGTTGAAACGGTGCGTTGTGCCGTCGAGACCAACAGAATCAATCTTGGTTAAGGTAGTTTATCCCGCTGTTCTCCTAACTTATGGGAAACCACTAAGTCTTCTCCCTGCAATGACGGGCTGCCTGCAGAGAGGCTTACGAGATTTGACCTCCGAACTCCTTGATGTCAAAGAGATGAATATTGCCGGGAGGAAAGTCTGGAAGACTTTTCAACCCCGTGTTCCCATGCCCTATACTTATCTAGTGGCTTGGTTCGTGCTGCATTGTCCCTCGTTAATGACGGGGATCGTGCATGACAATGAAACTTCTGTTCCTTTCATCCAGAGGCTTGAGTCGGCCACATGGACGACCGTGTATATAGTCCGGGCCAGACAACTCTTATCTCTGGAAAACAACTATGATCTTTTTTGCTGCCGCCCTTGTTTCGACGGGGCTGAAGAAGAAGGCCCGAAGTTTGGTGATGTGGTCTTTGAGGAATCCTCACTCTTAAACATGGGAACTTTCCAATGGCTTCTCGCCATCCGAGTGGGCTACTTGGTCCTTCGATTAGGCGAGAGATGCATAATTGAGCCTTATATCCCTTCGCGCTTCGCTCGACAATTTGGGTACGACCAGCTTTATGTTGGCAACCCTAACCCGCGATTAGCTCATATTGGAAATTTATATGAAGGGGCCCGTGCTTGGTATTTCTTCCTCGCTCGAGGAACCCATGCGCAATTCACTTTGCCTAGTTTGCCGCCTAGCTGCTCCACTGTGGCGGATTTTCGCGATTGGTTTGACAAGGCTTCTCAAATCCCAGAATATGATATATACACTTCGTGTATAAATGAAATCCGGGGGCTTTATAAGTCGAGAAGTGGTTCTGGCAGGACTCGATTACCGGGTATTGAGGATTATCTGTCCTGCGAACGAGAGGCAGCTGGAATCGAAGAGATCCCGAAGGAATTACCTGTTGCTAAACCCTTTGAAGAAGAGGACACTAAAGAAGTTTTCGAGAGTGCACCTCTTCCTAAGCCTCGCTCTTTGAGATCCTCAGGGAAGAAGGCTCTTACTGCTGATGAGGTTGCCCAGTATGACAAGAAAATATGCAAGCGGAAACCTACTGCAGCTAAGACTTCCAAAAAGTCTAAGTTGATGGGGGATGCCATCAAGTCGGCACATGTTGCGTCTCCTGAGGAGACAGAGGAGACCATACTCCCGGCTGCTCCTTCTGGTCCAGAAATAACGGCAGCTGGGCAGGGATTAACCATCCCGGATCCAGCACCAAGTATGCCCGAAGGGCCGTCTTCTGAAGCTGTCGACCGTCCCAATCGCACTGATTATGCGAATTGTTTTACTTATCCAACTGCTCCACCCCCAAGCTCGGAAACTTTAAGGAAGCTTATCGAACAACTAGAGCATTGGATGCAAATGACCATTGACGTCGTCAGTCTCGGGGATGTGAGTTTCAAGGTCTTTGAACCCCATCTGCTGGAGTGTGTTGCCAAAATTAGGGACCAGGGGAATATAGTATGGACCGAAAATTGTCGCGAGGGTATCATTATCTTGGAGTATGAGCTGGAGTTCCTTTCTATGCTGCAGCGCGATGACATAGGACCAGAAGTGGATCAAGCTCTCTCTGAGGCTAAGGCTTTAAAAGCGCGACAGCAAGAGGTTCTCCAGAAGAGCTTATCCGAAGCAGAATCTCGTGTTGCTCACTTGCGTGAAGAACTTCTCCGGTCACAAGGCGACATGGGCAAACTTGCTATTGATCTTCGGGATAAAGCAACAGAACTTACTCGTGCTGGCGTTGAGGCACCACAAATAAATGCTCAACTCGCCGACGGTATGGAAATTTTCAAAGGGCTGGCTGGTTACTGTAACAGGCTCCTCGAAGGTTATTACGACGAACTTGCCACCGCTGATAAAATTAGACGAGAACTCGCAGCAGCAGCACCGAATGAAGAGGAACTCAAGAGCCAGATAACAGAAGAAGTCAAGAAGGCTCGTGAGGATAAAATATCAGCTTTAAAATCCAAACTCAAGTCTTTTAAGCTGATGGATCCCAACGCCTAGGATTTGCACTTCTTTTTGCTAAGGAGTAATTGTGTATCGTTTTTACTTCGATCGTCTTCACCTTTGTACGTCAATTTGCAGTATTGAATGAAAACGATATCATTTTAGTCTTCATTATCTCTTTTTGCTGAATTTTAATTCGAGACAACGAAGAATAAAACGACATACAAGACAAGAAAAATTACAATTTATTCCCGAAATGCATTATGAATTGGCAACCCCCAGCCCGACTCGGCTGGAATTTACAAGAACAAGAAGTGGGCTACATGATTTACGGAAAATATCTCTTAAGAAATTTCCCATTAATTGGCATCATGAGCCTGTCTCCTTTTTGATTGATAAGGCGATAAGCTCCACCTGAATAGACTGAATCTATTACGAATGGCCCTTCCCATTTAGGATTAAACTTCCCTTTGGTTTTGTGTGTCATCACCATGGGTCGTCTGTTAGCCAAAACCAGATCGCCTTTCTTAAAAATCCGTTCCTTAACCTTTTTGTTGTAGGCTTTGGAAATACGAGCTTGATACAATTCGATCTGCTGCTGAGCCTTGAGTCGTTTGTCGTCTAAGGCTTCAAGTTCTTGCAGACGTCGTTGATGTTTTTCTTCTTCTGTTAATCCGGTTACAACCGCGATTCTCAGAGAAGGGATCTGAATTTCTAATGGCAATACCGCCTCACAGCCGTATACCAAGGAGAATGGCGTAGCTCTTGTAGGGGTTCTCACCGTTGTGCGGTAGGCCCACAGACATTCGCCGAGCCTTTCGTCCCAAT
Source organism: Asparagus kiusianus (assembly GCA_022839385.1). Lineage (NCBI taxonomy): Eukaryota > Viridiplantae > Streptophyta > Magnoliopsida > Asparagales > Asparagaceae > Asparagus > Asparagus kiusianus. Next base: position 9,370 of record BQKN01050363.1, on the reverse strand, counting down.
CACGTCGACTCTTGGAAACAAATTTCTTGAGAAGTTTCACTATGGTTTTATTGAATGCTTCTGCAAGACCATTTGCCGGCGGATAATACGCCGTAGATGCAACACTTTGGATCCTGAATTTATCACAGAATCTCTGGAATCCGAAGCTGACGAATTGCGTCCCGTTATCGTGAACTATTCGTCGTGGTACTCCAAAACGGTAGACAACGTGATGTTTGATGAACTTGATTACATTTGAAGTCTTGACTTCTTTTAACGGGACTGCCTCCGCCCATTTGGAGAAGTAATCGGTCACAGCCAGAATGAACCGGTGTCCCTTGGACGTCGGAGGGGAAATCGGTCCTACAATATCCATACCCCACATTTCGAAAGGCCAGGATGCCGACGTGGGGTGTAGATTTCCAGGTGCTTGGTGGATAAAATCCCCATGAATCTGACATGCGTGACAATGTTTAGCATAGTCAACCGCATCTGAAAACATTTTCGGCCAATAATAACCGATTCGTCGGAGGCGATCTCCTAATTTAGCTCCGGGCTGATGAGCTCCACACAACCCGTCATGAGCCTCTTTGAGAGCCTCCTTCGCTTCATTTCGGGAAAGGCATCTAAGTAAGACTCCATCGTGTGATTTGCGATACAGGACTTGAGAAACTGCATCGTAATAGAATCGGAGGGCTTTTCGTTTGATAGAAGCCGCTTCCTTAGGATCATCGGGCAGAATTCCATACAGGGCATAGTCGATGTAGGGGAACCGCCAATCCCTAGCTTCAAACTCCATAAATGCCGTACATACTTCTCCTGACGTCGTCTCGTCTGGGTCTTCTTCCATGGGGATCTTGGAAAAGCATAGTCTCCGTCCCATGACTGGAATCGTTGTTTCAACTTCTGGTGGCAGTGCTAATGAAGTTGCCAAGGAGGCTAAAGCATCTGCATACGCATTCTGAGCTCGTGGTACATATTCGATGAAGAAACCTTCGAACTTTTGAGCTTGTTCTAGCACCGCGAAGTAGTACGGGATCAAATCCTCATGACGTACTTCGTAATCTCCTCGGACTTGATTAATGATTAGCTGAGAGTCACCGTAAGCTTCGAGGTTCTGAACATTAAGTTCTTCGGCACATTGCATTCCTAATAGCAGAGCATTATACTCCGCTACATTGTTGGTGCAAGGTTCGATTAGGGAGAATCCTCTTGGGATTACATGACCATTCGGAGAGACTAATACTACTCCTACTCCCGCAGTGATTGCTCCATGAGGGTTTGCTCTAGACGCGCCGTCGAAGAATAACTTCCACACTTGCGTAGCTTCCTGGATGACGCAAGCTTCAGCGACTTCGTCAGGTAATTCTTCATACAACTTAGACGTTCCCGATACTGGGTGATCGGCTAAGAAGTCTGCCAATGCTTGGCCCTTAACCGCCTTTTGAGGCATGAACTGCATGTCGTATTGTGACAAGAGAATAGCCCACTTTGCTAGTCGACTATTCAGAGATGATGGTTTCGTCATCAGAACTCTCAAGGGATTCACCTTAGAGATGACCTGAATGGTTTGTCCAACTAGGTAATGTCGCATCTTTTGAATTGCGAATACCAAGGCGAGACATTCTTTTTCGACCGGATTGTACCGGTGTTCGGCTCCCATCATAGTCCTGCTCAGATAATAGATGGCTTGCTCTTGACCTTGATCGTTGTTTTGGGCTAACAAAGCTCCGAGAGAATGATCCATAGCCCTCACATATAACAGGAACGGTTTTCCTGATATCGGGGCCACGAGAACTGGCGGTTGAGTGAGATATCTCTTAATCTCCTCGAATGCTCTTTGACACTCAGCATCCCAAACAAAAGATATCCCTTTCTTCATGAGCTTAGAGAAAGGCTGGCAGCGCCCAGAAAGATTTGATATGAATCTTCGAATGTAGGCTAATCTACCTTGCAAACCTCTGAGCTCTTTGAGATTCTTCGGAGGTGACATGTCTTGAATGGCACGTACTTTCTCTGGATCAAGAGAAATTCCCTTGGATGTGACGATAAATCCCAGGAATTTTCCACTTGATACCCCAAGAAATGATTTTGTAGGGTTCATCTTCAGCTGATGTGTCCGCATGATTTCGAACATTGTCCTCAAGTCTGCAAGATGATCACCTTTATGTTGGCTTTTCACTGCTATATCGTCAACGTAGCACTCGATCTTCTTTCGCAGATGCTCATGGAAGATTGTGTTCATTGCTCGTTGATAAGTTGCACCTGCATTTTTCAGGCCGAAGGGCATCACTGTGTAGCAATACACCCCCAGCGGTGTTCTGAACGCGGTATGCTTCTCGTCGTCTGGGTGCATCTTGATCTGATTGTACCCGGAGAATCCATCCATGAAAGACATTCTTTCATATCCGCAGGTGTTATCGATCATAACATCTGTGATAGGAAGCGGGAATTCGTCCTTCGGACAAGCTGCATTAAGGTCGCGAAAGTCAATGCATATCCGGACCTTACCGTTTTTCTTGGGAACTGGAACAATGTTGGCCACCCAGTCCGGGTGTTGTTCCTCCCTAACGAAACCTGAGTCTATAAGCTTTTTAACTTCTGACTCAATTGATTCCATGATCTCTGGACGAAACCTGCGTTGTTGTTGTTTAACGGGTTTTACATCCGGATCGATGTTGAGACGGTGCACGGCCACCTTCGGGTCAAGGCCAGGCATATCTTCATAATTCCAAGCAAAGACATCTATATATTCTCGGATGAGAAATATAAGGTCTTCTTTTTCGGATGATGACAGGTCTTCAGCTATAAAGATAGGTTTGGGGTCAGACTCGTCTCCCATATTGACCTGGATCACCTTATCTTCAGTGGGTGGTTCGCGTTGTTCGAAGCGCATATCCCACAAGATGTTAAGACGCTTGATCCAAGGATCGTCGGTTGATTCGACTAACTCTTCATCACCCCCTGCATCTTCATCAGGGTGACTGGTTGAAGCCATGTTTACAGTCAGACCTTTAAAGAAAGGTCCAACACTGACATCGGATTCCCAGGAAGATGTTCCAGATGAATGATCTTGACGCAGATAATTACTGATGTCATTTTCTGAGGCAGGGGGAGTTGTGACATAACCTAAGCCCCTTCCAGTTTTTTGATAATAATCTGGAGGCTTTCCTATAGGAGTTAGAGACATTCGGATCGGGGTTCGTCTACCTTTTCCGAAATTCAGACTCTGTTTCTCATTAAAGTTATACCCCATTCGTTTCATTAAGTGTATAGAATTGGGTTCATGGTAATGGAATTTGGGGCTTCCGTCATTTTCTTCCGAACTTCCTCGTTTGAGTTGTTCGGGTTTGACTTTACCAAAACAGATCGGCTTCTGCCCTTTCCTTTTGGACGGGACTTTGAAGAAAGCCTTCTGTACATCTTCTGCTTCTTCATCCGAGGCGAAGGATGACTTGAGAGGCAAAGCAAGTGATGCTTTCGTGCACAGTGTGTGCCATGGGTCAGTACCTGCATTAGAATTATTCTCTACTGGTTCATTACTAGAGGACACATCAGGCAAGTACGCTAAAAGCAAATCTTCATTAATGCACCACTCTCCCTCGCTCGGTACATTATTATTTCCCTCATCTTGACCCATAACATCTAAGTTCAATTCCCACGGACAATCTTCATCAGGATCTGGTTCAATGTCGGCTTCATTGCCACTGTCCGCGTCTTCTTTCTCCTGGGATTCCAGGTAGAAAACCGAGTCCGTGTGAAAGTTTTCCACCCCTCGGAAGGGATACTTTTCTGCAATTAGAGTTCGGACTTCTCCTTCATCATTGGCATATTTCATGACCTGATGTAGGGTAGACGGGACAATGCGGTTTGCATGTATCCAGGGTCTTCCCAACAATAAATTGTAGGAAGTGTCCGCGTCTATGATGTAACATGTCACCTCGGACTTGAGGTCTCCAATTTGACATCTGAGCTTTATCTTCCCAAGGGGTCGAGTGCTGTTGGCATTGAACCCGAAAATGGTAGTCTGTGTAGTGTGCAACCTGTGCATAGGGATCCCTAAGACCTGCATGACCCTATAAGGCATGATGCTGAGTGCAGAGCCCGGGTCAACCTGAACACGACTGATTTCGGACGATCCGATATACCCTATGTAATAGAAAGGTCTGTCATGTTTGTGTTTAACCTGCATATCTTCTTGAGTGAACGATATACAAGGTAGACTTCTTGCAGCTTGCAGACATTGCCGACAAGTTTGATCTTCAGAAACTTCGGGAATTGGAGCAACTTGTGTGATGAAACTCTCCGTATTCTTCAAAGCTTCAATTAGAGCTTCTTTGGTAGTTTTTGACAACTTAAGGAGCTCATATAATGTAATTCTGGCCGGTATGTTGGCCAGCTGCGCCATGACATTAAATTGAAAAGGAACGCTCGATTCGCCGGATTCCTGATGGAGATTTCTGTTGAATCGGAGCTCCTTTTGCTTCCCTTTATCGGCAGGCTTCTTTGGCACAGAACCCCCAGCGTCTTGGGGCTGTTCTTCAGCTTCTTGAACATTCTGGCTGTAATCCTTCAAGTAAGCCTTCCCTGACCGAGTACCAGGATTGCCTTCTGGATATGCTGCTAGAACGATCCTCTCGTCTTCTGAATCAGTAAGAGGTTTGAGCAAATCATCGTTCTCATTAACAGAGGGGCTAATCATGTTGGATGCCTTACCCTTTCCTCTTTTCTTCTTGGACGAGATATCCGTCCACTGTTGATCTTCCACCAGATCAGGGTGAACCCACATGATCTCCCCTTTTGGAGTGGTGAGGGGTATCAATCCTTTATCTTTCTGACTGTGCAAGTCAGTATTCTTCAGGTGCATTTCACCCTTGTGGATGGGGACCACGCCATCTGCGGTTGATACTGGCGGGAAGTCACCGAACTGCACTGCTATCATGTTGGTAGACACCGTCTTCTGCTCAGGCTTCAGAGTGAGCACTTTAGCGTCCACCAAGTTTTGGAGAATATCTTTAAAGATGTAACACCTCCTGGTAGGATGGCCCAGGAATCTGTGATAGCGGCAGTAATTAGGGTCATCGACCTTTCCCGCTTCATCTGGTTTCCGGACTTCAGGAAGCTGTAGTTTATTGTTCTTCCGCAACAGCTGGAACAAGGTGTCCACATGCTCCTCCTTGAAGAAATATTGTTTGGGCGCTTTTTGCTTATTAGGCGTTTTGCCCTGATTCGTGGGAGGCGGCACTCGTGTGTAATCAGCTGCTAAGGTCTCTTTTCCTTTAGACCGTTGGGCATTGTTCTGATTACGCTGCTGTTGTTGTTGTTGTTGCGGTTTGGGCTGTGCAGCTTCTTCGGCTTTCACCCGAGCGACAATTTCCTCAGCTTGTTCTCCTTGGGACACCAGTTGCCTCCAGGAGCGACATTCCGCTACCCCCATTTGAGCAAGGAGTTGGGTCTGCAGGTTGTGCCTGCAAGTTTCAACCAAGGTTGATTGAGTCATACCTGAGGGGCATCGTAATGCCATGCTGCGGAACCTCTCTACATAAGCCTTGATAGACTCTCCTTTCCTCTGTTTAGTGGCGAGAAGAGTCGGGACCGAGACCTCGGTGTCATCCTCAAAGAACCTGGCTAGGAAAAGCCTTTCCAAATCTACCCATCTCTGAATAGACCCAGCAGGCAGCTTCATAAACCATTCAAAGGCTACCCCTTTAAGAGTGCCGATGAACAAGCGAGTCAGGATAGCATCATTTGCTACTACATCTCCGGTTTGAGACTTGAAGTAGTAGATATGCTGATTTGGTGATCCCGTGCCATCGAAAGGCTGTAATGTTGGAGCTTTGAATTTTGGTGGGTAGGGAGCTATATCCCACTCAGCAGGATAAGGCCTCACTACTCCTTCTTCGCGGAGCTCACTTCTGTTGGCGATTGCATTGAGGCGAGCTTCCAATTCATCCATTTTAGTGGACTGAGGATGGAGTTCTCTTTCCACCTCTTTCTCACCTTCAGAAGAGGATTCCAGGTTGTGAGTCTCACGATCTGAATGTTCGTGAGCTTTTTGCTTTCCCTTTGACGTTGTCCTCCGGGAAGATTCGGGTTTTTGGCCTTTTTCTGCTAGAAGCTGGGCCAGCATATCCTTCAATTGGAGAAGTGTCTCCTGTTGCGCCTAGAGTATGACGTGATGTTCGTCTACTCTTTTGGCTATGTCTTCGGGGTTCCCTGTCATGTGGGCAGAAACTTCCCGTGCTCCAACAGAACTGGAAGATTGAGATTCGGCTATTGCCGAATGTTCATCACTTGTTGTAACGCCTCTGGCTAACTTTTGATAGTCAACCGGGCGAATAGCTCCTGTCCGCGTCCGAGTATTCCGATATACTCCTTCGAACTGGTCACAAATTTCCCTAACAGTTGGGGAATGACTTCTTTGTGACTCGTCAGAATCGGAATGTGAAGCTTTTCCTCTTCCAATCATGTTGATGGTGACCTCAGGATATTCGATTTCAGAGGCTTTCTTCTGTCGTCGTTGTCGTTTGGGAGGCCTAACGACGCTCGTTAACCTGTTGAACACCGACTGTCTAGGCGTGGGTGAACAACAACTGCATTCAGATAGGACAGCGGAAATGAGCCGTTCACACTGACAAGAATGGGCCACTTGCTGTGTTGGCCTTCCTCTTGATAGTAGTTCCCGCAAGTCGGAGACCTGGGAACGGTTTTGTGAAGGTGGAGATGGAACCCCCTGCCTTTGAATGGGTTGGACATGAACATTAAATCCATGCCGCCCTTTTTGAACCTGACGGACCGTGTCATGTTCTTGAAGCGAAGCATGAAGGTCGCGCTTTGGTTTATAAACACGAGGTCGAGGCCTGTGTTTTACTGATGGAACAGATCCTTGTGGATCTTGTCCTGATTGAACGCACACTTGTGGTGTGCGTTTTGATGTTGAAACAGACCCCTGAGGGTCGTTCTTTGTTTGAACGCACACTTGTGATGTGCGTTTGGTTGATGACCCAGACCCCTGAGGGTCAGGTTTTGTTTGAACGCACCCTTGAGGTGTGCGTTTAGATGTTTGAACAGACCCCTGGGGGTCCTGTTTTGACTGAACGCACAGCTGTGGTGTGCGTTGGGATGGTTGAACGTGCCTTTGGGGGTCACGTTTTGGGACGCACTCCTGAGGTGTGCGTCTGGGTTGAACAACGCGCCATTGAGGGTCGCGTTTGAGCTGGATAACCCGAGGCTCATAGTCGGGTTCGTTGCCACGAAGTGTGCGTTCTAGAGGAGAAACGCAGGGTTCGAGCAAATTTTCAGAAACGCAGTTCTTGCGTTGGGCCGAAGTTCGGCTATTCCGCAGATATGCTCGCCGCATGGATCTTCTCCTCCGTCGAGCGGCGTTTTTCTTCGCTTGTTTCAACGCCTTGGCCGCAGCATCGTCGGCGTTGATTGGGCTTTCCTCCGACATAGGTCTCTTTTGACCTATTATGCGCCGTAATGATACGGGGGAGGAATCTTCAACTCGCAGAGCGAGTTTAAGGTCTTTGCCAAAAGAGAGGGCTCTCTTTGGCATCTCAGCAGCAGTGGTGACCTCCTTAGAGGTCTTGTGGGTATCACGCCTAGCTTTAGGGCTAAGCGACCCAGAGGAGAGAACCTCCTCGAACTTGGCTTGGTCGAACTCTACGACGAGAGTTTCGACGGTGGTTCCGGTGAGGTGGACGTCGGATTGCGCCACCACTTCCTCATCAGAGAAGCTAGTCCCCAGCAGAGTCGCCATCTTTTGTTTGTTGGAAATTTGATGTAAAAAGACAATGAAAGAAAATTTGATTTGTATTCTCTCAAAATCGATTACAATTTAGATTCCGATTACAAAAGAGAGGAGAATAAATTTGATTCCCCCCTTTGTTTAAGACTGGGTTCTTCTTGGTAGCGATGGAGTGCTTCCTTCGATTGATCGCGTCGAACTTGCTCTCCGTTGACGATCCGACCGTACTATCTCACTGGAACAATTGACTTGTGTGATTTATTCGGTTTATAACTCTCGATGAGTGTAAAGAACTCGAAACGAGTTGAGAACTCTAAAGAGAGTTGTTGAGAACCGAATAACTGGTTTGATATGATTAACTTGTATTGCAAGTTAATCACGAACTCTTAAATGAGTTTCAGAACTCAGAGTGAGTTGAAACTCTGTAACAGAGTTGTTAGAACCGAAAATTCGGTTAATAGCCAAGCTGATTCTCCACTGATGAAGGGATTCTCTAAGATTTGATAATCTTCAAAAGATTTCCTTCTCCGTGTTGTTGAACTGCCGAGATTTGTTGACCTTAGGCGGTTTTTGATGCCAGCTCCTTCAACCTTCTACGGTTTTGTTGCTGAAACCGATCAGCCAACCAAAAATCATCAACCTCTCCCCTTTTACTCAGTTGAGTAAGTCGGTTATTTATAGAGAGATTAGGGCGTAACCAACCCCTCAATCTGCTCCTAAATGAGCGAAAATCCCTCAGAACGTGGGATAACGGTTTTAAAGCCGTTCGCCTGCGTGTTTGAACGAGTCATACGCCTGATCTGGCGTTATGGGCCTTAACTCTGCGTCTGAGGGTTGAGACGCAGAGTTAAACCTTTTGACAAAGGTTGAAAACGCACAGGCCGCATGCGTTCTAGAATTAGAAACGCACAGGTCACTTGTGCATTCAACTCTGCGTCAAGAATTTGGGACGCACAGTTGAGTTTGTTAAAGAACGCACATTAAGTATGCGTTTTGGTGATTTTAACTCTGCGTTGCAGAGTTAAGTATCTGCTGGCGAACGCACAGGATATGTGCGTTTGGAATTTGAGAAACGCAGGAATTAACTCTGCGTTTAAGAGATGTTGTTGACTTGTAACCTCGTCTATTATGATATTGCAAAGGTCATTGCTTATTGATCTTTGCCTGTTATAAGGTATGAGAGTCGTCAAATTGTAACTCTCACCATCGATTGTGAAGGCCATTAAATAGAATTTTCATCTGCTGTCGGAAGCGTCGTCAAATTGTAACTCCTTTCGATCTGTGTGAAAAGTCTTCTATTTGCAACTTTCGATTATCGGCACGTAAGCTATTTGATTGTAGCTTTCGTTGTGAGAGCTAGACGGGAATCAACATCCATAGTGTCTTCTGGATGAATATTTGCCCACAGCTCTCTACCAAGTAACTCACCAGCTAAATTCAACCTTTTATTTCTAAAATCATTACACTGCTCATTAACAAGCATGTCACAGCCATCAAAATCAATCATCTCAGAAATGAAGTCATATTTGTGGCGATTGCGGAGTTGCAGATGCAGTGATTAGGAAGTCGTCTGATTGTGACTTCCATTATCGGAGCTTGGTAGGGATCAGCTATCCATTGTAATTTTTAGACAGCCTACAG
>BQKN01050361.1:2081-36092 GCA_022839385.1 Asparagus kiusianus | reverse complement strand
AATCAAATCTATCAATACTAATCACATCACCCTCTCAAGGGTTAGGGTATTACAATTGTTCAGTGATCTTTGCCTTGGCTATTTTGGGGTGTGAAAGTCGTCAGATTGTAACTCTTATAGTTGATTATGAAGACTATTGATTAGAGCTTTCATCAGTTATTGTGAAGGCCATCAGATGTAACCTTCATCGATCTACGTGAAAGTCTTCAAATTGTAGTCTTCTGGAAGTCGTCGAATCGTAACTTCTATCATTGGTGTTTAATAGGGATTAGCTATCTGTTGTGATTTTTAGATAACCTACAGAACCCCCTCCAAAGTTTTCAAAAGTTCGCGTTTGACTGAGACGAATTTTCAGAATACTTTGGATCTCAAAATTTTTATTGATTGATCGTTCACTCTGTCTGATTTGAAGACACCGCGAATCTGGTTATCGGAACGTAGTGATTCAACTTCCTTAAACCAAATAAGGTAACTTTTGCGTCTTAATAACAATGAACTTAGTCAAACAAGCTAAAGTCCGTTGTTATTAAACCAAACAAGGACAAAGATGATAACGAACTTGTCTGGATCCTTAAGATACTCCACTTAATCTGCAATGAGGTATATTCTTCAGATTTCATATGGGTCCTTGAGATACTCCACTCGATCTGCGATGATGTGTATTCTTCGGATTTTGTCTGGATCCTTAAGATACTCTACTCGATCTGTGATGAGGTGTATTCTTCAGATTTTGTCTGGATCCTTAAGATACTCCACTCGATCAACGATGAGGTGTATTCTTCGGATTTTATCTGGATCCTTCAAATACTCCACTCAATCTGCGATAAGGTGTCTTTTTCGGATTTTGTCTGGATCGTTCAGATACTCCACTCAATCTACGATGAGGTGTATTATTCAGTTTTTATCTGGATCCTTTAGATACTCCACTCGATCTGTGATGAGGCGTATTCAGTTATTCAGAAAATTTTTGTAGGCATTGATGAACACTTATCACGTAGCTGCGGGCATAATAACGAAGCTATCATAGAAATGCCAACTGCAAACTTGTCAATGAGGTCTTCATCAGTGAAGTTGAGCATCTTTTGGTTTTGTTAATCTTAGTGGGAATGTTAAGCTCTTCAGAAGAATGAGTTGCTTGACAGATCGAACTCGATGATTTCAATCATCACTGACAGTAATCTATCTGTACTCATCCTAAAGGCTGCAAAGTTGTTTGTCATCAACAAGTTTCTTCTCAGCTTTGGTCACCTTGATGATTAACATTAGCCTCTCTTTATTTATTTGAAGCTATGTCGTAGCCCTATTTATCGAAAAGTTCATTTTGCGGCATTAAAATGCATAGGTGGACTTCTGTGCTTGAGAATTGAAACACAGAGACGAACTATGCCTTCAGAAGTTCAACTAACGCTGACGCAGAGATCGTGTTTGGTGGGATTCTAGCCTAGAATCTCGTCCTGATTCGACAGCTCACAGCTATCCATAAATAGACCCTGGGGTCAAATCAAGAGTCATTCGACTCTTTCCTCTGTTCTTCTCCAAAAGGTTTAACAAAAATTCTTCGTTTTAAACTCCGGCGAATCATGTTCATCTTCTCCGACCATCATTTTTAATGACACCCAAGAAGAAGATTGTTTCTCATCCCAGATCTACCATTGCTGTTGCTCCGAGTTTGTTGCCGACTCTGGTCGTTGGTGGTGCTATAGCTCAGGTCGGTACGCCACCACTGTCAGTCCCTCTCGTCGGTGGTGAGTGTCGATTTTTGTGGCCATAAAAATTGCTTCGGCAAGTTCTGATCAATGAGGAAACTCATTTTGAGATTGTAACGCAGAGTTGGGCATCTGTGTTTAGAATTTGAAGCGTTGGGATCCGACCTCTGCGCTCGAATTTTGTAACACAGGGTTTAGACTCTGCGTTTGAGTGTTTTAACGCAAGTTCTGACCTCTGTGTTGAAAAGAGTATTTAACGTAGGGTCTGAACCGTGTGTTTGGATGCCTAACGCAAAGTTTGACCTCTGCGTTAGAAAAAATATTTAACGCAGGGTCTGAGCTGTGCGTTTGAATGTTAAACGCAAAGTTTGATTTCTGCGTTAATAATATTTGATGCAGGATCTGAACCGTGCGTTTGGATGTTAAATGCAGAGTTTGATTTCTACATTAATAATATTTGACGCAGGGTCTGAACTGTGCGTTTAGATGTTAAACGTAGGATCAGACTTCTGCGTTAATAATATTTGACGCAGGGTCTGAACCGTGTATTTGGATGTCTAACACAAAGTTTGACCTCTGCGTTAAAAATATATTTAACACAGGGCCTAAGCTGTGCGTTTGAATGTTAAACGCAAAGTTTGATTTCGGCGTTAATAATATTTGACGTAGGATCTGAACCGTGCGTTTGGATGTTAAACGTAGAGTTTGATTTCTGCTATATAATATTTGACGCAGGGTTTGAACCGCGTGTTTGGATGTTAAACGTAGGATCAGACTTCTGCGTTAATAATATTTGACGCAAGGTCTGAACCATTCGTTTGGATGTTAAACGCAGGATCAGACTTCTGTGTTAAGATATTTGATGTAGATTTTGAACTCTATGTGTGTCCTCTTTTTCAAGAAGTTCAACCTCTATAATTAAATAAGGTCTCTTTCGTTTCAATTTTGTGCTAACTGATTGAGTGCCTTTCTCTTTTGTAGTGCCTTACACCCATGAGCCTCTCACTCTTCGTCATCACTTTGGGCGTGAGGGAGGCATGGATTCGAACATGCAATTTAGTCTACGTCAAGAACTCCCGATTTTTCAGGATACTGATAAAGAACGTGTCACTCTAATCACCTAGGCTAGCTCGACTACACTCAGGATTTTGGTTACAGATGCCAAGTTTGAAATTGAATCCCGTAAGAAGCTCACCAATCCAGCATTTCTGTTTGGAGATCATGTTACCATCCAGAAAGAAATCGTACACGATGGCCATTACAAGTGGTTGAGGCAAATAGGAGGTCGCCGCTTCTTTCTTCCCGAGATGCCTAGGATGTTCCCTATCTCCTATTATCAATGTGCCTTCGTCCCTCGACATATGAATCGACACCTTGTTAGAGAGCAGGATAGGGTAGCCGTTGGGGCTTTGACTTATACAGGTGTATACACCGTAGATTATAACCGATAGGTGTCAGCCTTAGAACTATGTTTATTCTCCAGGGGATATCCTATAAGAGAAACAGCTAGTCCAGCCAACACTTTCATACAGAGATTTTTGGCAATGAAAGGGGACTTCCCGTCTTCATTATTTAGAGTTCCCGGATGGGTACATTCCACCAGGGTAGGGTGGTGGACAAGGATAACAGAATTTGTGTTAAAAGAATTAGAGGGGCCGTTAGCTCGCTCTGGACTCGGCTGTCCTATAATGGCTATCAGATGTGGTATTGATTATAACCACTATAATTTTTTTGCTATTCTGGAGAGGTACAACCCAGAGACATGTACATTCTTTACTCCGGTAGGGGAATTAGTGTTTGCCCTCCATGAAATGTATAATGTTTCTAGCCTTCCATTTGGAGACTTACCTTATGAAGAGTTCATTCCAGTGTCGAGTGAGCTTAGGATTTTGAAGGAGACAAGCCTTGAGGTCTATGACACCCTATGGGAATTGATGTGTCATTTTCAAATCTGCACTCAACTGACGGGGACACGAGGACGTGGCATAAAGCAGCTGTCCTGGGCTGAATATCTCTTCTAGAATTTATATCACAAAATTACTGCTATGTCTCGTCGGAGTGTGAGCACCCCTGAAATCATCCAAGCTTTGATCAATGATGCCACTGTTCATTATGTCAACGAGAGATTAGAAGATGACTTCCCTGCTCAGACTGAATTCGAGAGCTTCCATCATCAAGCTGCCACTCCTATTTCTGACATGGCCTTACTGGCAGGTTTTCTCATGCTGTGGCTGAAACGGTGTGTTATCCCTACCAGGCCGATAGACCCTGTAGTAGTGGAAGTAGTTTACCCAGCTGTTCTCTTAGCTCATGGGAGGCCAGTGAATTTACTTTCGGCTATGACATGTTGTTTGCAGCATGGTTTAAGGGAGCTATGTCTTGAATTCATTCAGGTGAAAGAGACAAGCACCAGAGAGGAGAATAGTTTGATAACTCCTAACCCTTGAGTACCCTTGTCGTATACTTATCTGATAGCGTGGTACGTATCCTATTGTCCTCATTTAATGAGTGCGCCATCTTCTTAGGACAACAGATTTGTCCCCTTCTTGTAGAGATTGGAAGGAGCTACCAGGGAGGGTACTTATGTGGTAAGGGTTTGTCAAATTTTATCGAGAGACCTCAACTATCAGATATTCCGCTGCTTCCCAAACTTTGAAGGCGGGGGTTATGGGCAAGTATTTCAAGATGCAGTTGGCCCGAATGGTTTCACTCGATTAGACGGAGGGGTTTTCCACTGGTTACTTAACATCAGACTAGGTTATCTCCTTCTCAGGCAGAATTAGAAATGCATAATTGAGTCGTACCATCCGTACAGATTTGCTCAACTATTTGTATACAATCAATTATACATTAGAAATCTATGGGGTCAGCTTGCGATTGTTGGTAATATATATGAAGGGGCCCGGGCCTGGTACTATTCCACAATAGGTTGCACGGGAGCTATATTCAGATTACCTCACAAGACACCCAATTCTCTTCTCTCCATGGCTTTCTGTAATTGGTACCACACGGCTTCTAAGATGCCTGGTTATTGGTTGAATTTATCCGGCTTACGAGAAATTAGAAGAATGTACTCATCTAGAAGAGGATCCCGAGTATCTCATCTGAAAGTAATCAACGAGTTCTTATCTTATAAGGATGAAGCTGAAGAAGAAGAAGGGGGCCAGGGACCAGAGAATGCTCCAGTAGTGAGTCCTAAAGCTGTCGAAACTCTGAGAATAAGGGCAGCTGCAAAGAGGGCTCTTACTGAGGAGGAAGCACTTCAGTATGAGAAATGAACTCACAGGAAACTATTAGTAGATTCTCCTTCTCAGAAATTAATGGCAGATGCTTTTAAATCCACTGAGGGAGAGGAAAGACAAGAATCTGCTACTGCAAGTCATCTCCTTCACACTAGACTTCGCTCTGGGGGTCCTACGTTATCGCTCTGGGGGTCCTGCGTTATCTAGCGAATTTTCTTCTTATCATCCCTTGGACCAAGAGGAGGATGAGGATGAGTCGTTGGCTGGAGATGCAGAATCTTCTCCCATAATGGACCTTATTATTTCACCCTTTTCAGGTCAAGTTTTAGATGCCGCTCTTCCAACTACAGGGGTGAGGCCCGCAGCGTCTCTATCTGAAGGGGTTAAGCCTCCTGCAAACGAGCCTATAGTGGCCGAGTTTAAAAAGCCTAATGAAAACCAGTCCCCTGTTCCTTCAGCATTATTGCCACCTATGGTGGCTACTATACCTAGCCCAACAACAGGCATAATGACTAAAACAGATGCAATCGTGAGTTCTCGTAGACCTTCGACGGCAGATGATGAAGAAAAAGTGGATTATGAGATCTCTTCTCATGACAATAGTGTTGATGGGGAGGAAAGTGATAGTGGCGATAATCTCGTTGATTAGGCTACTCCACCACCGATCTCTTCTGACAAGGTGTTGGCCTACGTTCCTCCTTCGCCCATTAGTAAATATTACCCACCGTGGTCTTTCTGATATTTTTCTTCTTGTGTACTAACTGCCTTTTTGTGTGGGCTCCCCAACTCGTGAGGCTGCTGATACGACTTCGCCTCCCAACCAACGGGCAACAACTACTTCTCTTCCCGAGCGAACACAGGCAATAACAACTTCTTTACAATAAAAATCTTCTCTATTAACGATTTCTCTCAAACCTGCGGAGAAGGAGCGTGTGCTAAGCTTAACCAAAGCGGAGGCGCTCATGGTTCTCCCTTCAAGTCCTTCACAATTAGAGATTGCCATGGCTTCTCCGGCTTCTTCACAAAATTCTTATGCGACCGTTGGAGGATATGATGAAGGTGGCGATTGAGGAAGTCAGTGCCGGACGAGCTTCATTTGATTCTTTCAGGCCAATACTTATGAATTCTCTGAATGGTATTCGATATGTGGACAACGCTCAATGGTTTCAGCACTGCTCGGACAATATCTCTTGCTTGGAAAAGGACTTGAAGGCTTTAGAGGAGCTGCGCTGTGCTGATCTTGCAACTCAGATTACATCGACCTTTGACGGTCTCAAGGCTGAGGCTGCTCATAAGTATGCAGCTCTTCAGAAAAATATAGCTGAAAGGGAGCTCGAGATTGTATTTTTACAGGAGCAATGTGTTCAGAGGAACCAGGCTGTGGTTGCTTCTAACACTGCTATACAGACGTCTCGGACGGAGATCGATCGATTAGAGGTGGAATTGGTCCGCCACAAGGCTGAGCTTGGTCGAGAGGAAGAAATCTTGAAAACGCTCTTATTTGAAAGCGTGAGGTCCTACGCCACGTATCGCTCGTCGATCCAGTCTCTTAAACTTGCCAAAAAGGAAGCTGCCTCGGCGATGCCAGATGAGCATGAACTCAAGAAGAAAGCTATACTAATGATTCAAGCCACTCATGCAAAGAAACTTTCTACTATCAAGTCCCGGCTTGCATCCTTTAATTTTATAGGCCTTGAGGCTTAACTATGTATTGCTTTTTTTATTTGATAAGAATAAGGCTTTGCATCACTTCTTAATATTTCTGAATAAAATAGAAAGAAAATGATTTTGGCTTTTCCTTTACTTCTTGCATTTGTCATGTTCTAACTTGAAGCAATAAAATCGTCTAAGCAATGCCATAATAGGCTTGATTTAGAAAATTATCTTTATTATCACTTAAGATAATTCCAGAAAATTTTCATCTGCTGGGGGATAAGTGTTCGTCATTCTCTCAGGATAGGACCGACCGATGGAATTCTTCTTGTGTTATGTTTCTGCTTTAAACACTGAAAGAAATCCATAAGTGACAGAGGCGTGGTATTAGCTTGGCATGAATTTTCATATGGAGTGAATTCTAAAAAAATTCCTTGTTACCACTAGAGATAATTCTGGAAAGAGTTTAATCCGCTGGGGATTTTATGAGAACACTTGTTGTTCTTATGTAGAGAAACAAAAAGGTTCAAACAGGGGGGTTTAAACTGTTAGAGGTATGATGTAAAATACTATGATTGAGACAATTTCGAGGACCTATCGCTCTATTGAGGAGAGTCGATAAGTGGATTTATCAGAGGTGTGATATTAACGTGACAGGAAAAACTGTTACGATCAGGATAATTTTGAGGACTTATCGCTCTATTGAGGAGAGTCGATAAGTGGATTTGTCAGAGGTGTGATATTAACATAACAAGAAAAAATGTTATGATCAGGGCAATTTTGAGGACCTATCGCTCTATTGAGAAGAGTCGATAAGTGGATTTGTCAGAGGTGTGATATTAACGTGACGAGAAAAACATTTATGTGATTGGAACACAATTTGGGGGACTTAGCATCTTACTAGGGAGAATTATTAAATGATTTATCATCGGAGCGATGAATTGTGATACTTGTGATTTGAACAAGATTTTGAAAGCTTATCACCCTGCTGAAGCGGGTTGATAGGTTAGTCATTTATTATTCTGTTGAGGAGAGTAAATAAATTGATTGTGATTTGAATGATTTAGAGGACTTATCATTCTATTTATGAGAATTGATAAGTTGATTTTAACAGAGGAATTATTGTCACATTAGAGGCTATGCAAGCTAAATTCAGACTCTGTGGGGATGTTAGTTATCAGAAGTGTGGAATTAATTCTGACGAGAGTTTGATCAACCGAAATGACTTAGATTCTGCTGAAGGGATACAGAGATCTTGATTAATACTCTGTTAAAAGAATTCATGAACTTAGAGAATAAGTGTCATGTTTGGAAATACAAAGGTGAATCCTTTGTTTGAATAATCTGTAACGCAAAGGTGACCCTTGCATTTGAGGTTCGAAACGTAGAGTTAAGAACTCTCATAACGCAGATCTGGGCCTAGCGTTTGGGGAATTTGAACGCAGAGATGAGTTCTGCGTTAAGGTTGAGGTCTAAAAGATTTCTTATCTATTAACACTATAGATAGCTTTTCAGAACGGTTGGGATTCTTCCCTAGAATCCCGTACCGCTTTAACAGCTCGACAGCTGTTTATAAATAGACTTGTATGGTCACATCAAGAGTCATTCGACTTTTTCTATTTTTAGCTTGGTTCCAAGAATGAGAACTCTCGTTTATTCTCGACCAGGTCTTCGACAAACTTTGTCTTCTCCGACCATCTGCATCTTTTTTGACCGATTACATTAATGGCGCCACGAAGAATGAGTTCCGGCTCCAAGAAAATTACCAGGGCGACTACAGAAACATCGCCGGCTAAGAACGTTGGTGACGTTGCTGCTCTCGCGAGCGCCTCGCCATTGTCGCCGCTGTCGTATGGGCCTCGTTATTGTGGTAAGTGGTGACCATAGTAACTTATTTCGACAAGTTTTCTGAAAACCCTAAATGGGTTCTTGTCAACAAGGAAGATGACTCGTTTTGTTATAATTGGAATGCACAGTTGGAATTTTGCGTTAATTATGAACTCTGAGCGTGGGTTTTGGACTCTGTGTTTGAGATTAAAAACGCAGATCTTAAACTTCTACATTTGAGATTAAAAACACAGATTTTGAACTCTGCGTCACAACCTAATTCCTTTCATTAGCAACTCCCTTTAGTTACTAACTTCTGTTTTTTGTTTCACAGTGCTTTTTCCAATGTACCACTTTTGCCAGAACAGCATTTCAGTTATACTGATGATCCAGACATGGGGAAAGTTTTTGGTCTTCATAGAGTAATTCCAATGTGTACTTTCCCTATCTTAGAGCGGGCACAATTAATCAGGTTTGCCGGATGTTCCACTCTTAGGACTCTGATCACTGATTTGGACCTAGAAACGCCCGTGGGTCATGATCAATTTGTCAAACCAACATTTTTGTTTGGTGACCATATCACAGTGGATGACAAAGTTAGACATGTAGAAGATTCTCATTTGCTGCGAAGAGTCAACGATCGTCTCTTATTCCTCCCAAGCATGAAGAGAATGTATCCGCTTTCTTATTTCCTAAGCGTCGATTGCCGTAGGGGCTTGGCCTTCGATCTTGTTAAGGAGAAAGAGAACATATCATTTGGATCTGGTCGACAACCTCGTGTACAAATTGATGGGCAACTCAAAGGTCTGAGGCCTGACATATTTGAGGATAAGGATCCTGCTCAGGAAGCACCTCTTCCAGTGAATATCTTCATACGCTAGTTTATTGCTGCTCGGGGTGAATTTTCTACGCAAGCCTTTCGTTCTCTTGGCTGGTTGTTCTCTGGAGAAGATGGCTGGTGGACCCGGATGGTGGATTTTGTTCTTGAGGAACTCAAGGAGCCACTTGCTCAGTCCGGCCTTACAACACCGGTGCTGTCCATAAGGCGTAGGATCACCCAGAACTATCCCAACTTCTTCGGTATGCTGGAGCGGTATAATCCGGACAGCTGCACCTTCTTCACACCTATTGGGAAGTTGGGATTTGCTCTCCATGAGATGTATTCAGTATCAGGGCTATCCCTTGGGCAGATGCCCTATGAGGAATTCATTTCGACAACTGAGGAACTTTCTATTTTGAGGGTGGCTCATCTAGAGATATATGCCACTTTTTGGGAGTTGATGTGCCATTTTCACATCTGCACTCTGGTTGTCGGGATGTGTGAAGGTGGCCTCATGCAAACTGCATGGGCAGATTATCTCTTCTAGAATTTGGGTCAGAAAGACTTGATGGTGACCCATCTTGTTGTAAGCTCTTCTAAGAGCATTAAAGCCCGCATCAAGGCTCTTAATGCTACCTATAAGAACAAGTATCTAGAAGATGGATTTCAAGCTGACAGTGAATTTGAGAGCTTTCATTATCAAGCTGCAACTCCCATCTCCGATGCGGCCCTCCTTGTCGGCTTCCTGGTGATATGGATGAAGCGGTGTGTCGTGTCGTCGAAGCCGATTGAGTCGATCTTGGCTGAAGTAGTATACCCAGCCGTTCTCCTGGTTCACGGAAGACCTTTAAGTCTTCTCTCTGCAATGACAGGTTGTTTGCAAAGGGGCTTATGAGATCTGATTTCTGAACTCCTTGATATCAAGGAGATGAACGTTGCTGGGAGAAAAGTTTGGAAGACTCCCCATCCCCGCGCACCCGTGCCCTATACTTATTTAGTAGCTTGGTTCGTGTTACATTGTCCCTCGTTAATGACGAGGATCTACACGATAGTGGGACCTCTGTTCCTTTCGTGCAGAGGCTTGAGTCAGCCACATGGACGACTGTGTACATAGTCCGGGCTAGACAACTCTTGTCTTTGGAGAACAATTATGATCTTTTTTTGTTGCCGCCCTTGTTTTGATGGGGCTAAAGAAGAAGGCACAAAGTTTGGAGATGGTCTTCGAAGGATCCTCACTCTTAAATATAGGGACTTTTCAATGGCTTCTCGCTATTAGGGTAGGTTACCTAGTTTTCCGACTGGGCGAGAGATGTATAATTGAACCATATGTTCCTTCACGTTTTGCTCGACAATTTAGGTACGACCAACTTTATGTTAGTAACCCTAATCCGTGACTAGCTCACATCGAAAACTTATATGAAGGGGCTCGTGCTTGGTTTTTCTTTTCTGCCAGAGGAACTCATGCGCAATTCACTCTGCCCAGTGTTGGGTATGACCGTCTATGAATCTTGTTTGACGATAACAAACCCATCTGAATGTTCTGATCTGTGTGTTGAGTTGTGCATGTTACAGGTTGAAGCAATGATGGACTTATATACATATATTTTTCAAAGTCATTGCTTCTCCTTTTGTTGTTCGGCCTCATATGCAGCAAACAGACAATATAACGTGAGCAAAGAGAAGCCCAAGGAATTAATTGAAGTTTTTCCTCAAAGCCCAAATAATAGCCCAACTCTTTTTCCACTTTGGTAACCAGCTTCTGCCAGTTGGGGGAAATGAAATTAGTGCCCAGATGTGGCGATTTTCCATAGCAATCACGTGAATCAAGGTCCTTGATTCTCGCGATTTATCCATTGCCATATGAAGCTGCCTCGAGATTCTCACAGCGATCAACGGCTGCAGACGTTGCCTATCTGATTGCGATCTGTGGGAGAGGAATTCAACGAATCATTGAGTGCCACGTGGACACACATGAGCAGCCCGATCAAGATCGAACGGCACTGATTCATTCAAGATCTCTTTTGAAGTTATAACCAGATTTGGACTCCTATTAGTCCCCAGATGACGACATTTGGCACATCCAACTGCCAGAATTAAAACCCTAAGCTGCCTAGGGGTAATAAATCCTATTTAAGGACTGCTAATGACTGCAGTAAAAGTAAGAGACGTAGAAAAGAGAAGATATACAGGCAGAATAAGCAGAAAATACGCAGAAGCGCAGTCTTCACTCAGAAATTCATAAAAATTCGTAGAAGACTCCGTTTTGCGATCCGTCAGAAGCTGTGCGAAGTAGACTCAGAGCCGGACGACCCAGTACCATCATTACAGTGAGTGCTGCTTCAAAAAATTCCAGATCGACGCGACAAAGACAATATTGAGCATCTCTAATCTTTGTTCCTTTTATCTTTATTCGTTGTCGATCTGTATTGTTTTTGCACTTTTGTTTTTGGACTCTAGATCTGTTATAGGTTGGTCTGTGGACTACAGGGTTGTAGTTCGTGAGGATTGTTAGTAGATTCAGTTGACATAGTAGCGATAACCACCGAATCGTGCCAAGGAGAACGATTGCGGTGGGTGGCTAGACTTACGGGGTGTAAGGGGATTGTGTAACTGTTTTGCTAGTAATTTTGGTTGCAGGACGTAGGCGTGGGGGCGGAACCTGGGTATATCTGTGTGTACTTTACATTCTGCATACTATAATTGCTTGTGCCTGTGATTTGTTTTATCTGCGTGGTTGGTTGTGTGTTTGGCTAAAAATATTTTTTTTAAAGTGATCATAGCCTATTCACCCCCCTCTAGGCTATACCTCGATCCAACAAGTGGTATCAGAGCCAGGTTCAGACTCTTGATCATATTCTGATTCGAGATTAGGAAAGCCTAGAATTACCATGGACACAAATGATTGTGCTTTCGCTGAGGGACAATCAACTGTTAGGCCACCCAAATTTAACGGGACTGACTATGCTTACTAGAAGGCTAGGATGAAAATCTACTTAGCATCAGTAGACTTTGAAATTTGGGATATAGTGGTTAAGGGATACAAACCACCTGTTACACACATTCAGAATATAGACATTACAAAGCCAGAGGATAAATGGGACATGGATGATAAAAAGTTATATTCTTTAAATAATAAGGCTATGAATGCAATTATATGTGCTTTAGATCGAACTGAATTTAATCGCATATCTCATTGTTCTACTGCGCAGGAAATCTAGCATACCCTGAAGGTTACACACGAGGGCACTTCACAAGTCAAGGAATCCAGGTTAGCGCTACTGAGTCATGAGTTCGAGGCATTTCGAATACAGCCAAATGAGGGCATAAAGGAAATATACGCGAGATTCAGCCACATCGTGTACAACTCAAAAGCACTTGGCAGGACATACACGGAAGTTGATCTAGTAAGGAAGATCTTACGCATACTCCCAAGAAGCTTCGAGTCGAAGGTCACCGCCATCCAAGAAGCAAAAGATCTCAACCGCCAAAGTTTAGAAGAGCTCATAGGAAACTTGATGACCCATGAGATGGAGCTCAAAGCACGTGAGATGCGGGACTCTGAAGAGAACAAGGGAAAGAAGTCGCTTGTTCTAAAGGCAGATGATGACAGCGACCAAGACGTTGACGAAGAGCAGGCCATGATGGTTCGGGGCTTTAGAAAGATCATCAGAACCCCAAGGGGCAGAGCTGAAATGACTAAGAGCCTTAATCGTTATAAACGAAATTCTTTAGCAAAATTTTCTGAAAATAATATAACTGAACCATTTGTGTGTTTCAATTGCAAGAAACCAGGACATATGAGAAACAATTGCCCATTGCTAAAGAATAGTGGAAAATCAATGATGATGACTTGGGATGATGATGGGGAAAATGATCCCGAGATGGAGGAGGCCTTCTCAACATTCTGCCTGATGGGAGACGCTGACAAGAACGACAAAGAAATTGAGGTAGAATTCTATACCATGCCCGAACTTGTTTTGATTTGTGAAAATATGCATGCTGAAATAGAAAAATTTGAAGCTGACTTAAAGGTGGTTCAAGATTTAAACTTTAAATTGCAAGAAGATGAATACAAGTCAACATTAAAAGCTGACAAACTTGAAAATGAAAATAAAAAGTTGAAGACCCTCCTTGTTAAACTCAAAGAAAAACTTGCCTTACAAGAAAATGGAATTTGTCACAAATGTTCAATGCTTGAATATGAAATCAAAACCTCTAGAGAAATGATCAACGAATTAGATAAAGAAAAAGAGAGGTTGCAAAGCGAAAAGGATGATTTGAAAACAAAAGTTGTTTGTGAAAAATGCCCAACCTTTGAAAAAGAACTGGAAAAAGTTAAAGAGATGTTTTCGAAAGAAAAAGAAGAATTTGAAAATCAAAAGAGAGCTTTTGAAAAACAAAAAGAAGACCTTTTGAAAGGAGAGATTCAAAATCAAAAAACTTTTGCTAGCCGTTGCACCCTAATTGTAAACGAAAATATCTTTTTGAAATCAAAAGTACACGATCTTGAATTAATGATACAGAAGTTCAATATTGGAAAGAAATCTTTAGACATGCTGCTAGAACATCAACTACCCGGTAACAATAGACGTGGATTAGGGTACAATGCTAATAAAATTGAAAAGCCAAAAAGGAAAAATATCCACATCGAAACAGCTAAGGGCAGAAGTGTTTTCCCAAGATGCTCTGGTTGTGGTTTTGTAGGGCACATGTATAACAATTGTACCAATAATAACAAAAACTTAAAGTTCAAACAAATATGGGTTCCAAAAGGTACATACACTAACCCCCATGGACCTATATGGATGCCTAGGTCACAAATGTCATTTTCTTCTTATGTATAGGTCTGCTGCACGGCTAAGGAACAAAAATGCGAGTGGTACTTGGATTCTGGCTGCTCGAGACACATGACAGGAAGTGAAGACAAGCTCCTTAGCCTAGTTAAACAAACAGGAGGTTGTGTAACTTTGGGAGATAATGGTAAGTGTAATGTGATCGGAAAAGGTATTATAGGTAATGACACTTTTCAGCTTCATGATGTCCTCCTAGTAGAAAATCTCAAGCACAATCTCATCTCTATTAGCCAGCTATGTGACAAAGGTATGAAAGTTGTTTTCGATGTTAATTGTTGTACTATTATTGAAAATGCTTCAGGTAACATTATTCTTACGGCTAATAGGAAAAATAATGTTTATATACTTTCCTTTGAAGAACTAACTTTGGCAAAATGTCTCATTGTCAGGGAAGAGGAAGCAGCCCTATGGCACAGAAGGTTAGCACACGCTAGCATGGGATTACTACAAAAATTGGAAAGTAAGCAGCTTGTTCGTGGACTCCCACATCAAACATACGAGAACAGTAAGTTGTGCGAGGCATGCACAAAAGGTAAGCAAACTAGAGCCTCTTTTACTGGTCTACAAGTTGTTGCTACTAAAAGAGTCTTGGAGTTGATTCACATGGATCTCTTTGGACCCATTGAGGTTGCTAGTATAGGAGGAAAGAAGTATTGCTTAGTTTTGGTCGATGATTATTCTCGATATACTTGGGTGTATTTCTTAGCCAAAAAATCCGAGTCTTTTGATTGCTTCAAAATCTTTTATAAGCAGGTTCAAAACAAAAAGGGACTTTCTGTTATTAGTATTAGGAGTGATCATGGTAGGGAATTTGAAAACATCGGATTTGAAAATTTTTGCATTAAAAATGGGATTTCACATGAATTCTCTTCTCCTAGAACACCTCAACAAAATGGGGTAGTCGAGAGAAAGAATCGAACATTAAAAGAAATGGCTAGGAGTATGCTAAGCGAGTATGGATTGTCTTTGTCCCTATGGGCTGAGGCAGTGAATACCGCTTGCTATGTTTGCAATAGAGTTATGTTGAGATCAATTATAGGTAAGACTTCTTATGAGTTATGGCATGGTAAGATTCCTGACATCTCCTATTTTAGAGTGTTTGGGTGCAAATGTTTTGTATTGAACACAGGTGATCAACCCAAGACTTTTGAGCCAAAAAGCGAAGAAGGAGTGTTCGTAGGATATTCAGCAAGAAGCAAAGCTTACAGGATTTTTCATAAACAATCTCTTACAATTACTGAATCTATTCATGTTAAATTTGATGAAACTAATAATTCATCTTTGCCTTGCAGGATCAATGGAGATATCGAAGGCGAAAAAGAAGGAGTCAATGCTGAGAGTTTACAGATGCCTACAGATTCAAAGATGAATGATGAAGCCTCACAAAACGCTCCAAAAGAGAATTTAAGACCTGAGGACTTGAGCTACAACCCGAATCATCCACCAGAACTAGTTATCGGCGACCCAACGACAGGTATTCGTACACGTTCATCCTTTAACAATAACTTGTGTGCACTCTGCATTTATGGTGGATTTATTTCTGAAATAGAGCCAAAAGATGTAGAAACTGCTCTTAATGATAGTTGTTGGGTCATTGCCATGCAAGAAGAACTAAACCAGTTTGATAGAAATAAGGTTTGGACACTTGTTCCTCGACCAAAGGAGTATCCTGTTGTCGATACAAAGTGGGTATTCAAAAATAAGCTGGATGATAATGGAAATGTGATTAGGAACAAAGCTAGGTTGGTAGCCAAGGGGTATAACCAAATTGAGGGAATTGATTTTGATGAAACTTTTGCTCCAGTTGCTAGATTAGAAGCTATTAGGATACTGCTTGCCTTTGCATCTTTTAAGGGTTTCAAACTTAAGCAAATGGATGTAAAAAGTGCTTTCTTAAATGGATTTCTAAAAGAAAAGGTTTTTGTTGAGCAACCCCCAGGTTTTGAAAGTCTTACTTTTCCAAATCATGTTTTTGAACTAAAAAGGGCTTTGTATGGTCTTAAGCAAGCTCCTAGGGCTTGGTATGACCGTCTATATTCATATCTTTTGGAAAATAATTTTAAAAAGGGGAGTGCTGATAATACCTTGTTCTTTCTGCATGATCATGATGACTTCTTGGTAGTACAAATCTATGTGGATGATATTATTTATGGTGCTACTAATGATTGTCTTTGCCAAAAGTTTGAAAAGGTTATGCAGGATGAGTTCGAAATGAGCTTGGTGGGTGAGCAAAAATTTTTCTTAGGGTTTCAAGTTCGCCAAAGTGATGATGGAATCTTCATATCCCAATCAAAGTACGCGAAAGAGATGCTCAAGAGATTTGGGATGGAGAACTTGAAGCCTAGTGACACACCTATGAGTCCAAGCATGAAGCTCACCAATAACGAAAAAGGAACCGACTACGATCAAAAGAAATATAGAGGTATGATCGGATCTCTTCTTTATCTTACAGCCTCTAGACCCGATATCATGTTTGCTGTATGTTTGTGTGCACGCTTTCAAGCAAAACCTAAGGAGTCACATGTTAAGGAAATAAAAAGAATCTTTAGGTACTTGATACACACACAAAACTTTGGTTTGTGGTACCCATCTTGTGATAGCTTTGTACTTTCTGCTTATTCTGATGCTGATTATGCGGGTAGTCATGTGGATAGGAAAAGCACTAGTGGCACTTGTTTTATGTTGGGACATTCCTTATTTGCATGGTCAAGTCGTAAGCAGAATAGCACTGCTCTATCCACGACTGAAGCAGAATATATTGCTTTAAGCAGTTGTTGTGCTCAGGTTCTATGGATGATGCAAACGCTTTCTGATTATGGCTTAAATTACACGAATGTTCCATTGAACTGTGATAGTAAAAGTGCCATTGATCTTTCAAATAATCCTGTCCATCACTCTCGTACCAAACACATAGACGTTAGACATCACTTTTTGAGAGATCACGTAGCTAAAGGTAATGTTTGCATTGAGTTCATTCCTATGGAATCTCAACTTGCCGATACATTTACGAAACCTCTAGCTGCTGATCGATTTTGTCGCCTCCGTCTAGATTTAGGAATTATTGACAAATAATTGGTACGAGAGTATGGTATTTCCCCTGTACATACTCTTAGGACATTTTCTTTATTTTCTTTGTGTGCTTGTTTTTTTTCTTTATCTTCTTTGTGTGCTTGGTTAAAAAAAAAAGGGTGACTGATATGGACTTTTGAATTTATCAAAATCGTTTAAAATGTGAAAATAGGAGTGTGAGACTTGAATTTTATGCCATGATTGTTATTTGACATTTCTAGATTTTTATGATTTATTAGTCATATTAAATAATAGTCGTTTCATGATTCTTATATCTCCTGTTTACACTTCCACACCACGAGATAGTTTTTGATAGAATCTTAATTTCTCTTGCATGTGGTGGTACAAAGAGATTTGAATCAGCAAAAGAGTTTGAATATGGTTGGCATGAAATTTAATAACATGTTTGTTGAGAGGATATGCGATGTACACCCTTTAGATTAAAATAAAAGCATGAACTTTAATGAAAAGAAAAAGCTATAAAAAATATATATTTTAATTGCTTCGCATGAAAAATGGATGCGGTCTATAGGGTGTAACATAACTCAAGGATATCCGGCCTTACTAGGAATCGAAAATTTTTAGAGTCGGTGTATATATATCCATCAAGCACTACTCCATCCTCATCTAAGTGTCCTTTATGGCTATGCATGGATGCGAGCATCTTGATCTCATTTTTAACGAGTTGAGAACACAATTCTTATAAAAATGCATGTTTTGTATCTTATGCGAAAAAGTGGTAGCTTGGTTAGAAATTCATTCTTTTAACAGACTCCATTGCAATTCTAATTGAGCTTCTATCAATTTATATCTCACACCCACACTTTTTGTGCACATGGAGATCTTTTGTATCATGATTTGACTTCATTTGTATGTTTTGATAAATCATATGTGTCTGTATGTCATTTCTTGATCATCAAGTATAAAATTTTTTCTTCTCATGTGCCTATTTTTATTGTTTTATATGCTTTTGATGAAAACAAAGGGGGAGAGAGATGTTAAGATTGGTGTTTTCGACATGGTTTTTGATTTGATGAACGAAAAATTATTTTACATATCTGTTAAAAAAAATTTTCACCTGGAGCATAGCTTTAGGGGGAGCATATTGATAGGGGGAGCCATTGGACTTATTTGTTTTACATAACTTGCTTCAAGATGACTCACACTCAACACATTACACATTAATGTAGAACCAATCTTAATTTATGGTTTGTTATCATCAAAAGGGGGAGATTGTTGGGTATGACCGTCTATGAATCTTGTTTGACGATAACAAACCCATCTGAATGTTCTGATCTGTGTGTTGAGTTGTGCATGTTACAGGTTGAAGCAATGATGTACTTATATACATATATTTTTCAAAGTCATTTCTTCTCCTTTTGTTGCTCGGCCTCATATGCAGCAAACAGACAATATAACGTGAGCAAAGAGAAGCCCAAGGAATTAATTGAAGTTTTTCCTCAAAGCCCAAATAATAGCCCAACTCTTTTTCCACTTTGGTAACCAGCTTCTGCCAGTTGGGGGAAACGAAATTAGTGCCCAGATGTGGCGATTTTCCATAGCAATCACGTGAATCAAGGTCCTTGATTCTCGTGATTTATCCATTGCCATATGAAGCTACCTCGAGATTCTCGCAGCGATCAATGGCTGCAGACGCCGCCTATCTGATTGCGATCTGTGGGAGAGGAATTCAGCGAATCATTGAGCGCCACGTGGACACACATGAGCAGCCCGATCAAGATCGAACGGCACTGATTCATTCAAGATCTCTTTTGAAGTTATAACCAGATTTGGACTCCTATTAGTCCCTAGATGACGACATTTGGCACATCCAACGGCCAGAATTAAAACCCTAAGCTGCCTAGGGGTAATAAATCCTATTTAAGGACTGCTAATGACTGCAGTAAAAGTAAGAGACGCAGAAAAGAGAAGATATACAGGCAGAATAAGCAGAAAATACGCAGAAGCGCAGCCTTCACTCAGAAATTCATAAAAATTCGTAGAAGACTCCGTTTTGCGATCCGTCAGAAGTTGTACGAAGTAGACTCAGAGCCGGACGACCCAGTACCATCATTACAGCGAGTGCTGCTTCAGAAAATTCCAGATCGACGCGACAAAGACAATATTGAGCATCTCTAATCTTTGTTCCTTTTATCTTTATTCGTTGTCGATCTGTTTTGTTTTTGCACTTTTGTTTTTGGACTCTAGATCTGTTATAGGTTGGTCTGTGGACTACGGGGTTGTAGTTCGTGAGGATTGTTAGTAGATTCAGTTGACATAGTAGTGATAACCACCGAATCGTGCCAAGGAGGACGATTGCGGTGGGTGGTTAGACTTACGGGGTGTAAGGGGATTGTGTAACTGTTTTGCTAGTAATTTTGGTTGCAGGACGTAGGCGTGGGGGCCGAACCTGGGTATATCTGTGTGTGCTTTACATTCTGCATACTATAATTGCTTGTGCCTGTGATTTGTTTTATCTGCGTGGTTGGTTGTGTGTTTGGCTAAAAATATTTTTTTTAAAAGTGATCATAGCCTATTCACCCCCCTCTAGGCTATTCCTCGATCCAACACCCAGCTTGTCGCCTAGCTGCTCAACCATTACGGACTTCCGTGATTGGTTTGATGAGGCTTCTCGAATCCCAAAATATGATGTATACACTTCATGCATAAATAAGATTCGGGAACTCTATAAATCGAGAAGTGGTTCTACCAGGACTCGGCTACCAGGGATAGAGGATTATCTATCCTGCGAACGAGAAGCGATCAGAATTGAAGAGATCCCAAAGGAGTTACCAGCTGCTGAGCCTTCTGAAGAAGAGGCTACTAAAGAAATTCTTGAGGGAGCACCCGCTCCCGAGCCCCGCTATTTAAGATCATCAAGGAAGAAGGCCCTTACTGCTGAGGAGGAAGGCAAATATCATAGGAGAATTCGCAAGCGGAAGCCCGTTGTAGCTAAAAACTCCAAGAGGGCCAAGTTAATGGGAGATGCAATGAAGTCTGCACCTATCGCGTGCTCGGCTAATAGAGAGGACGAAATGCTTCGATCAATTCCTTCTATTCCTGAGGATATGAGAGCCGAAAAGACGTTGCCCATTAGGGATTCAGGGTCCGCTCCTCCTCTTCCAGTCCATAATCAGGGTTCGCATGAAGACCTGCCTTCTGAGGCTGTTCCTCAATCTGGTCGTAATGAGTATACAAGTCAGATCTATCCGGCTGCTCCTCCCCCACACTTGAGAGCTTTGAGAGAGTGCATTAGGCAGCTAGAGATGATAACGTAGTTCACGATTGATATTGTTGGCTTAGGACGGGTCCCCTTTGAACGTTTCAGACCCCTCCTAACTAAAAGCTTAACGGATATCAGAAGTTATGGGAATGCATTCTAGAATGAGAACTACAAAGAAGGTATCATCATTTTGGAAATGGAATTAGAGATAGTTTTGATTCTTCAATGCGATGATTTAGGCGAAAAAATGGACCAGGCTCTTTCCGCGGCCAAAGCACAACGCCGTGAAACTCTTCAGAAGAGCTTGTCTGAGAAAGAATCTCGTATTGCCAACCTGCGAGAGGAGCACCTTCAGATACAAATAGACATGGGAAGCCTTGCTATGGGTATCCGGGATGCTGCAACAGAACTCGCTCGCATGGGGGTCGAGTTGTCTCAGAGGAATGCCCAGCTGGCTGACGATATGGAAGTCATAAAAGGGTTAGCTGCTCGCTGTGAGAGGCTTCTCAAGGACTACTATAATGAGATCATCGGTGCTGATAAGATTCGGT
Organism: Asparagus kiusianus; assembly: GCA_022839385.1. Taxonomy (NCBI): domain Eukaryota; kingdom Viridiplantae; phylum Streptophyta; class Magnoliopsida; order Asparagales; family Asparagaceae; genus Asparagus; species Asparagus kiusianus. The sequence goes on along the minus strand of BQKN01050361.1, from coordinate 15,148 downwards.
GAGAGACCGCAGAAGTGGCACCTGATGAAGAAGAACTCGAGAGAAAAATAACTGATGAAGTCAAAAAGGTTCGTGAGGAGAACATATCAGCGTTGAAGTCCAAGCTCAAGTCCTTTAGGTTGATGGGCCCTGATGCTTAGGATTTGAATTGCTTTTAGCTGGGAGAATAATTTTGTATCATTTTCATTTCAATTATCGTAACTTTGTATCAAGTTATCAATATTGAATGAAAATGATATCATTTTGTCTTTCATTGTCTTTCTTGTTGAATTTTAATTTAGGACAATGAAAAGTATTGCAAGTGCTACAGGTGTGATATTACCTTAGCATAAATTCAAAATTCTCTTTATTACTACTTAGAATAATTTCAGAAAATTTCAATCATCAGAGGTGTAGTGTTAACATGATGACATACAAAGTAGGCAAACTAAACATTTATTCCTGAAACAAATTTTTAATAAGCAACCCCCAACCTAACTTGGCCGGAGATTGAGAGACAAGGGGGCTTCATTGCCTACAGAAAGTATCTCTTAAGAAACTTTTCATTGATTGGCATCATGAGCCTATCGCCTTTTTGATCGATGAGACGATAAGCTCCGTTCGAATAGACATATTCTATTACGAAGGGCCCTTCCCATTTAGGATTGAACTTTTCTTTAGTTTTGTGTGTCATTACCATGGGTCGTCTGACGGCTAAAACCAAATCACCTTTCTTGAAAATATGTTCTTTAACCTTTTTATTGTAGGCTTTAGAAATCCGGGCTTGATATAGCTCAATCTGCTGCTGAACTTGGAGTCGTTTGTCGTCTAAGGCTTCAAGTTCCTGAAGGCGCTGTTGATGTTTCTCTTCCTCTATCATTCCAGTTACGATAGTGACTCTTAGGGAAGGGATCTGAATTTCTAATGGTAGCATGGCTTCGCTGCCATATACCAAAGAGAATGGTGTGGCTCTTGTAGGGGTCCTCACCATTGTACGGTAGGCCTACAGATATTCACCAAGTCTTTCATTCCAATCACGTCGGCTCTTGGAGACAAATTTTTTGAGAAGCTTGACAATGATCTTGTTAAAGGCTTCTACGAGGCTATTTGCCAGTGGATAATAAGTCATAGATGCAACACTTTAGATTCTAAATTTATCATAAAATCTCTAAAATCTGAAGCTGACAAATTATGTCCCGTTGTCATAAACTATTCGTCTCGGGACTCCAAAGCGGTAGATGACATGATGTTTGATGAATATAGCCACATTCAAAGTCTTGACTTCTTTCAACAGGATTGCCTCCGTCCATTTGGAGAAGTAATCGGGTAATCGGTCACGGCAAAATAAATCGATGCCCCTTAGAAGTTGGAGGGGAAATTGGTCCTATGACATCCATGCCTCACATCTCAAATGGCCAAGACGCAGATGTGGGATGTAAGTTCCCTGGGGCTTGATGGATGAAGTCGCCATGAATTTGACGCGCATGACAACGCTTAGTGTAGTCAACTACATCTGAAAACATCTTTGGCCAATAATAGCTAATTTGTCGGAGGCGATCTCCCAACTTGGTCCTGGGTTGATGAGCTCCTTACATTCCGTTGTGAGCTTCCTTGAGAGCCTCTTTTACTTCCTTTCGAGAAATGCATCGAAGCAAAACTCCATCGGGTGATTTATGAAACAGTATTTAGGAAACCGTGTCATAATAGAATCGGAAGGCCTTTCGTTTGATAGCGGCCACGTCCTTAGAATTATCAAGCAAAATCTCGTACAAGACATAATCGATATACGGGAATCGTCAATCCCTGGGTTCAAATTTTATTGAGGTTGTGCAGACTTCTCCTGTCATCGTTTTGTCTGACCGTTCTTCTAAAAGAAGCTTGGAACAATGCAATCCGCGTCCAATGATAGGAATCATTATTTCAGCCCCTGGTGGCAATGCTAATGAGGTTGCCAATGAGGCTAAAGCATCTGCATAAGCATTCTGAGCTCGTGGAATATATCCAATAAAGAAACCTTCGAACTTCTTAGCTTGTTTTAGCATTGCGAAATAGTACAGGATTAGATCCTCGTTGCGCACTTCATATTCTCCTCGAACTTGATTTACGATCACCTGAGAGTCAATGTAAGTCTCAAGATGTCGAATGTTAAGCTCTTCTACAAATTGCATTCCTAATAGCAGAGCATTATACTCAGTTACATTGTTGGTGTAGGGCTCGATCAGGGAAAATCCTCTCGGGATCACATGACCGTTCGAAGAGATGAATACGACTCCCACTCCCGCGGTAATTGTTCCATGAGGATTTTCTCTGGATGCACCGTCAAAGAATAACTTCCATACCTACGTAACTTTTTGAGTTACGCAAGCTTTGGCAACTTGATCGGGCAATTCTTCATACAACTTTGATGTTATTGGCATCGGATGATCGGCTAGGAAATCCGCCAAAGCTTGATCTTTAACAGCCTATTGGGGCATGAATTGCATGTCGTATTGTGATAGGAGGACTGCCCACTTCGCTAGCCCACAATTCAGAGATGACGATTTTGTCATCAGGACTCTCAAGGGATTTACCTTAGAGATGACACAGATTGTTTGTCTAACTAGGTAAATTCGCATCTTCTGGACCGTGAATACCAAAGCGATATATTCTTTTTTGACCAGATTATACCGGTGTTCGGCTCCCATCATGGTCCTACTTAAGTAGTATATGGCTTGCTCTTGCCCTAGGTCATTATTTTGGGCTAATAAAGCTCCAAGAGAATGATCCATAGCTCTTACATATAACAGGAACGGTTTTCCCAATATTGGGGCCACAAGAACCGGCGGTTGAGTGAGATATCTCTTAATCTCTTCGAATACCTTCTGGCAGTCTCTATCCCAGATGAAGGATACTCTTTTCTTCATGAGCTTAGAGAAATGTTGGCAGCGTCTCGAGAGATTAGATATGAATCTCCGGATGTAAGCCAATCTGCCTTACAAACCTCTGAGTTCTTTGAGATTCTTCGAAGGCGGCATGTCTTGGATAGCACAAACTTTCTCTGGATCAAGAGAAATCCCTTGGATGTAATGATAAATCCCAGGAATTTTTCGCTCGATACCCTAAGGAACAATTTTGTCGGGTTCATCTTCAGCTGATGTGCTCGCATGATATCGAACATTGTCTTCAGGTCTGTAAGATGATCACCTTTGTGTTGGCTTTTCACTGCTATATCGTCAACGTAGCATTCAATCTTCTTACGCAGATGTTCATGAAAGATAGTGTTCATTGTACGTTGATAAGTTACACCTATGTTTTTCAAGCCAAAGGGTATCACTGTGTAGCAATTCCAATAGTGTTCTGAAAGCAGTATGCTTTTCGTCTTCAGGATACATCTTGATTTGGTTGTATCCAGAGAATCCATCCATGAAATACATCCTTTCATATCCGCACGTATTGTCAATCATGACATCAGTGATGGGAAGCAGAAACTCATCTTTTGGGCAAGCTACATTAAAGTCACGAAAGTCGATGCATATCCGGACCTTACCGTTCTTCTTGGGAACTAGAACAATGTTGGCTACCCAGTCCGGGTGTTGTTCCTCTCTGACAAAGCCCGAGTCTATAAGCTTTTTAACTTCTAACTCAATTGCTTCCATGATCTCGGGACGAAACTGGTGTTGCTGTTGTTTAACGACTTTTGCATCCGGATTAATGTTGAGACGATGCATGGCTATTTTTGGTTCAAGGCCAGGCATGTCTTCATAATTCCAAGCAAAGACATCTATATATTCTCAAATAAGAGATATAAGATCTTCTTTCTCAGAGGGTGATAAGCTTTCACTTACAAAGATAGGTATAGGGTCGGACTCATCTCCCATATTGACCTGGGTTACTTTATCTTTAGTAGACGGCTCACGTTGTTTGAAATGCATATCCCATAAGATGTTAAGGCGTTTGATCCAATGATCATTGGTTGATTCAATCAACTTTTCATCACCCCCTGCATCTTCATCTGGGTGACTAGTTGAAACCATGTTCACAGTCAAATTTTTAAAGAAAGGTCCGACGCTGACATCGGATTCCCATGATAATGTTCCAGATGAATGATTCTGATACAGACAATTAGCGGTTTCATTTTCTTAAAGGGAAGGGGTTGTGATGTAACCCACACCTCTTCCATTTTTCTGATAATAATTCGGAGGTTTTCCTTCGGGAGTGAGGGACATTCGAATCGGTGTTCGCCTTCCTTTCCTAAAGTTTAAACCCTGTTTCTCATTAAAATTATATCTCATTCACTTCATCATATATATGGAATTGGGTTCGTGGTAATGGAATTGAGGAACCCTATTATCTTCTTCTGATCTTCCTTGTTTGAGTAATTCAGGTTTAACTTTACCGAAGTGGATCGGCTTCTGCCCTTTCCTTTTGGACGGGACTTTAAAGAAAGCCTTACGGGCATCTTCTACTTCTTCATCTGAGGTGAATGATGACTTAATCGGCAAAGTGAGTAATGCTTCTACACATAATGTATGTCATGGGTCAGTACCGGCATTAATATTATTCTCTATTTGTTCATTTTTAGAGGATTCATCAGACAAGTACACCAAAATAAAACCTTCATTAATGCACCACTCGTCCTCGCTCGGTACATTATTATTATTCTCAACCTGACCCATTACATTGAAGTTCAACTCCCATGGACAATCTTCTTCAGAGTCTGGCTCGACACCGGCTTCGTTACCACTATCAACATCTTCTTTCTCCTGTGATTCCGAGTAGAAGACATAATCTGTGTGGAAGTTTTCCACCCCTCTGAAAGGGTACTTTTCCGCAATCAGGGTTCAGACTTCCCCCTCATCATTAGCATACTTCATAACCTGATATAGGGTAGATAGGACAATGCGGTTTGCGTGAATCCATGGTCGTCCTAATAATAAATTATAGGACGTGTCCGCATCTATAATGTAACAAGTCACCTCAGACTTAAGATCTCTGATTTGACACCTAAGCTTGATCTTCCCTAGGGGTCGAGTACTATTGGCATTGAAACTGAAGATAGTGGTCTAGGTGGTGTTCAACTGATGCATGGGAATCCCTAAGACCTGCATGACCCTGTAAGGCATGATGCTGAGTGCTGAGCCCGGGTCAACTTGAACACGGCTAATTTCTAAGGACCCAATGTACCCTGTGTAGTACAAAGACCTGTCATGCTTGTGCTTGACTTGCATGCCGTCCTGAGTAAATGATATGCAGGGTAAATTTCTTGCTGCTTGTAGATACTGTATACAAGACTGGCCTTCAGAAGCTTCAGGAATTGGAGTGACTTGTGTGATAAAGCTTTATGTGTTTGTTAAAGCTTCAATCAGAGCTTCCTTGGTGGTTTTAGACAATCTCAGGAGCTTATACAGGGTAATCCTAGCTGGTATGTTGGCTAACTGCGCCATGACATTGAATCAAAAAGGAGTGTTTGATTCTCCGACTTCTTGAAGAAGGTTCTTATTGTATCGGGTTTCCTTCTGTTTCCCTTTGTCGATTGTCTTTTGAGGAACATAACCCCCAACGTCTTGGTGCTGTTTTTCTATTTCTTGAGTATTCTGATCATAGTCTTTTAGGTAAGCTTTTCCTGACCGAGTGCTAGGGTTGCCTCTTGGGTATGCTGCAAGAACAATCCTCTCTTCTTCTGAGTCGGTGAGAGGTTTGAGATGATCATCATTCTCATTAAGGGAGGGGTTAATTATATTGGATGGTTTAGCCTTACCTCTCTTCTTTTTGAACGAAGTGCTCATCCACTGTTGGTCTTCAACCATGTTGGGATGGACCCGCATGATCTCCCCTTTTAGGGTAGTGAGGGGTACCAACCCTATGTCCTTCTGACTGTATAAGTCAGTATTTTTCATATGAATTTCCCCTTTATGGATGAGGGTAACACCGTCTGCAGATGCTTTTGGAGGGAAATCACCGAACTGGACCGTTATCAAATTGGTGGATACGGTCTTCTGCTCGGGCTTTAGTGTGAGCATGTTAGCATTCACCAGATTTTGTAAAATATCTTTGAAGACATAGCATTTTCTAGTGGGATGTCCCAAAAACCTATGATAACGACAGTAATTGAGGTCATCCACCTTTCCTGCTTCATCTGGTTTTTTGATCTAAGGGAGCTGTAGTTTGTTGTTCTTCCGAAGCAGTTGGAACAAAGTGTGCACGTGCTCCTCTTTGAAAGAGTACTTCTTGGGCACTCTTGGTTGGTTTGGTGCTTTACCTTGCTTAGGAGGTGGTGCATGTGTGTTGGCGTCGGCAGCCAAAGTCTTATTTCCCTTGGAGCACGGGGCATTGTTCTGATTGCATTGCTGTTGTGGCTTGGGGTAAGTTGCTTCTTCAGCCTTGACCTGGGCAATGATTTCTTTAGCTTGTTCTCCTTGTGAAACCAATTGTCTCCAGGAGCGACATAATGCCATGCTATGGAATCTTTCCACATAAGTCTTGATGGATTCTCCCTTCCTTTGCTTGGTGGCAAGAAGGGTTAGGACAGACACTTCCGTATCATCTTCGAAAAACCTGGTTAAGAAGAGCCTTTTCAGATCTACCCATTTTTGAATAGATCCAGCAGGCAGTTTCATAAACCACTCGAAAGCAATGCCTTTAAGAGTGTCGATGAACAAACGAGGCAAGATAGCATCATTTTCCACCACGTCTCTAGTCTGCGACTTGAAGTAGTAGATATGTTGGTTTGGCGATCCTGTACCATCGAAAGGCTACAGAGTTGGGGCCTTAAATTTTAACGGGTAGGGAGCTGTATCCCATTCAGCAGGATAAGGCCGTACTACTCCTTTCTCACGAAGCTCGCTTCTGTTGGCGATTGCGTTGAGGCAGGCTTCTAGCTCATCCACTTTAGATGACTGAGGATGCGGTTATCTTTCCATCTCCTTCTCGTTTTTAGAAGAGGATTCCAGGTTGTGAGTTTTACGTTCCGAAATCTCATGCGCCTTCTGTTTTTCCTTTGAAATAGTCCTTCGGGGAGATTTAGGCTTTTGGCCTCTTTCTGCAAGAAGCTGGGCCAACATATCCTTCATCTGAAGAAGTGTCTCTTGCTGTGCTTGGAGCATGGCCTGATATACGTTGACTCTTTTTGCTAAGTTGTCAGGGCCTCCAGTCATGTACACGGGAGTTTCTCGCACTACGACAGAGCTCGAAGATTGAGATTTGTCAATTGATGAATGTTCATCATCTGAAGTAATCCCCTTGACTAACTTTTGATAATTAACTGAGCGGATAGCTCCTGTTCGGGTTCGAGTGCGGCGATATATTCCTTCAAACTCGTCACAGATTTTGCGGACAGTTAGAGAGTGACTTCTTTCTGATTCGTCAGAACTGGGCACTGAGGCCTTCTCTCTGTCGATCACGTTAATAGTGACTTTAGGATATTCGACTTTGGAAATCTTCTTCTTGTGATGACGTCGTTGCTTGGCCGGGCTAGCGACATTTGTTAATCGGTCAAACACTGATTGTCGAGGCGTGGTCGCACAACAGTGACACTCCGAGAGGACTGCAGAAATAAGTTACTCACATTGACATGAATGGGTTGCTTGTTGTATCGGTCTCCCTCTCGACAGTAATCCATGCAAGTCGGAAACTTGGGAAGAATCTTTCTCTGAGCGTGAAGATGGAGATGGAACCCCCTGCCCCTAAGTGGGTAAGATTAGTTCTTGACGAACGTGAATCATAAATCCATGTCGACCTTCTTGAACTCGACAAACCATGTCGCATTCTTGAGAAGAAACACGATCACGTTTAGATTTATAAAAACCAGGCCGAGGCTTGCGTTTAGCTGATGAAACAGACCCTTGAGGGTCATATTTTGATTGAACGCACTCATGAAGTGTGTGTTTGGTTGGTGAAACAGACCCATGAGGGTCATGTTTTGATTGAACGCACTCATGAAGTGTGCATTTGGTTGGTGAAACAGACCCTTGAGGGTCATGTTTTGATTGAACACACTCATGAAGTGTGCGTTTGGTTGATGGAACATGCCTTTGGGAGTTACATTTTGATTTTAAAATGCATCGCCGAGGTGTGCGTTCACTTTTGAATACGCACTCCTGGGGTGTGCGTTCTTGTTTTATAACGTACTCGTGAGAGTTGCGTTTTTCTTTGGAGACGCACTCCTAAGGTGTGCGTCTAGATTGAACAACGCACCACTAGGGGACGCGTTTAAGTTGGATTACACGAGGTTCATAATCGGGCTCATTTCCACGAAGTGTGTGTTCTGGTGTAGAAACGCAGTGTTCGGGCAAAGCCTCAGGAACGCAATCTTCGCGTTGGGCAAGAGATCGGCTGTTTCGTAAGTGTGCTCGTCGTATGGATCTTCTCCTTCGACGAGCGGCATTCTTCTTAGCTTGTTTCAAAGTCTTGGCAGCAATGTCATCAATGTTTATAGAAGTCGCCTCTTCCATGGGCCTTTCGTGACCCGTAACACATCGTGTTGATGCGGACGTGGGATTTTCGACTTGTTGAATGAGTTTGGCAGAGGCTAAGCCCGCTCCTTTAGAAGAGGAGTTGTCTGATGAATCTTTGCCAAAGGAGAGGGCTTTCTTTAGCATTTCAGCAGCAATTGTGATCTCTTTGGAGATCTTGCGGATGTTGCGCATAGCCTTAGGGCTAATCGATCCAGAGGATAGGGCTTCCTCGTACTTGGTTTGATCAAACTCTACGATGAGAGTTTCTATGGTTGTTCCAGTAAGATGAATATCGGATTGTGCCACCACTTTTTCGTCAGAGAAGCTCGTCCCCAGCAGAGTCGCCATCTTTTGTTTGGTGGAAAATTGATTAGTAAATAAAATGAAAGAAATTTGATTTGTATTCTCTCGATCTTAATTACAATTTAAATTCCTGATTATAAAAGTGGAGAATTGATCTGAATTCTCCCCTTTGTTTAATTCTGGGTTTTTCACAGTAGTGATGGAGTGCTTCCTTCGAATGATCGCGTCGAATTTGCTCTCTGTTGACGATCCGCACGTCTTATCTTGTTGGAACAATTAACTTGCGTTGCAAGTTTAATTAAGAACTCTTAACGAGTTTTGTAACTCAGAGCGAGCTGAAAACTCTGTGAAAAGAGTTGTTGAAACCGAACAATTGGATAATAACCAAGTAGGTTTTCTGTTGCTGAAAGATCCTCCAAGACTTGATCTTCTCACTGCCAACAACTCTCTCTAGCTGATCTGGTAGATGATTTGGTCTTCAAAATCTAGCCGAAAACTCCAATCTCCAAGAGAATCCGCCATTGATCTCTAAGAATCCCCAGAAAATCCCCCCCTCTTTCTTACTCGGTTGAGTAAGGTGGTTATTTATAGGGGGTAAGGGGTGTAACCAACCCCTAAATCCGCTCCTAAGTGGGCAAAAATCCCTCAAAACGTGGGGTAAACGGTTTTGAGGCCATTCAACTTATGTTTGAACAAGTCAAATGCCTAAATTAGCGTTACAGGCTTTAACTCTGCATCTTAGACTTGAGACGCAGAGTTGGGTGCTTGCTAAGAATTAAAAACGCAAGGGCCGTTTGTGTTTTGGGTCTTAACTCTATGCCTCAGACTTGGGATGCAGAGTTGGGTATCTACCAATGATTGAAACGCACAGGCCGCTTGCGTTTTGGGTCTTAACTCTACGTCTTAGACTTGAGACGCAGAGTTGGGTATCTGCTAAAGATGGGAAACGCACTGGCCGTTTTACATTTCGTTTGATTGAAGGTGGAAAACACACGGGTTGCCTGCGTTTCAAAAACTGACACGCACAGGTAAACTCTACATTTAGAAGGGGCTAGTAATCTATAACCTCTTCTGTAAAACGTTGCAAAAGACCATTGTTCAGTGTTCTTTGCCTTGGCTGTTTTAGGATGTGAAAATCGTCAGATTGTAACCCTCACAGTTGATTATGAAGACTATTGATTAGAGCTTTTATCAGTTGTTATGAAGGTCATCAGATTGTAACCTTCAACGATCTACGTGAAAGTCTTCAAATTATAGTCTTCTGGAAGCCGTCGAATTGTAACTTTCATCATCGGTGTTTGATAGGGATTAGCTATCTGTTGTGATTTTTAGATAACCACATTGATCATTTATTTGTTATGTTTTATTTCCTGTTTTCATCTCTTTTATATATGCTTGTACCTGCACTGTCTTTTATTGATTTCATTAGAGAGATATTATTATGATAGTGAAATGTGTTGTTGCACAGTGTTGGGTGCACGACATGTTTAACATCTTTGGGTTCACCTTGAACTGCAGCCTCGTGTAAAAGCAGAGGTATCACAGTTGGTATCAGAGCTCTAGTTCCAACATCTTTAGGATTATCCTGTGTTGAGTCGTGGAGGTGGGATAGACTTTCCTAGGAATCATGTATAGAGTTCACTAGGAATTCCTAGAATGAGTGAGGACGTTGTATACGTATATGTAAAACCCCATGAATTTTGGAAAATAATATGAATTATATTGATAAATAAGCTCTAATTATGATGAATATCATTTATAATGAATGATTATGCTAACAGTTGATTTGAGATCAATTAAGAGTATATATGAGAGTATACAAATGTTAAACATGCATAAAGAAGAAATCTAGAAAAATAATCATTTAAGAGTATATATGATTTACACACCGATACATTTTGAATCTAGCAAAACTCAAAATATAAAAGTTATAGGTATCTTCAATAGATTTCCAACGCATCTTAATCACCTCATTCTGAGATCGGATGTGAATGTTACAGCCAAAATACCAAAGACTATTTTCCCAGTCTAACTAGTTTTCTTGTTTCGGGTTGGGCTGTTTTGATTCGAGTTTGCAGTTATATATATACATGTTTACTCACAAAAAACATATCTTTTCATTAGTATTCTAAACCCTAGTAGTCCCTCTTCCTCTCTCTTAAACTCTAATAATAATTTGTGAGATTTGAGAGAGTTCTTGAGATGTTTGTCGAGAGAAAGGCGAGATTTTGCGACTTTGATGAAGAGGTGATGCAGCATAATTATGTACCAAAATTGCAAGTGCACAATTGATCAATTTATAGTAAAAAAAGTTATCGATCCCACGAGGAAGATGATATTAAGAGATTATTAGAATTGGTTCTTATGTTTTGTATGTGATAAAAATAGGATTAAAAAATAAGTGTGATTATGGAGAGAGATATGATGAGTGATTGTTCTGAATATATGCAAGTGACACTAAATTGAATTTTAGACAAGAGAAGAAAGAATCATAGAATAAAATAAAAAGCAAAAATAAAAAGAGAAAAATCAAGAAAACAAAAGATGGAGGATTCAATTAAAGATATGAGAAATCTAGAATTGAATCCACTAGCTAATCTTAATTATAAAATACAAACTATTCTCTTTTTATCATATTTCAACTTAGATTTATTAAGCATAGACTATCAAACCATTTAAGGAAAGTATAATCTATCAAATTATCATCTAAGTCAAAATTACAATTCATGATAAGAATAGCAACAAGATAGTAATCCTAGAATTCATAAACATAACCTATCAAACCATTTAAGATAAGCATAGATTATCAAATTCTTCTTCTACCAATTAGTTCTCTAGTTGATTATCCTAAACATAAATATTTAAGTGCAAGAGAATAATTCAAATAATATAAAGGAAATTAGACTAGTTTCATACAATTCTAAGATTCCTACAAGAATTAATTTCACATCTTAAGAAATAAAAGCAAGAAAAAAAGAACTAATTACAAAAATAAAAAGAAAAGGAAAATCTAAACTATGAACAAAAAATAAATCTAACTATAAAGAATTAAAATCTAAACTACAAAATAAATTGCAAAAATTAAATGCATGAAAATAAATCTACTCTACAAATTAAAGTGCAAAAAGAAATAAAAAGACAATAAAATAAATCTACACTACAAGCATGAATGTAAATCTAACTAATAAGCAATAATAAAAAATTACTAAAAAGAAATAAAAGAGGAGAATAAAAGAAATGCAAACCTTCAAATTGCTCTTCATCTCCATTCTCATCATTCAACAAAGAGGAGAAAGAAAAATTTTAAGTGGAGAAAAATTCTTTTATTAATTGTAACAAAAGTTATAAATTTGGAAGGTCTTCTCAATTAAGGGTAACCCTCCTCTCCAAATGGAGTTACAAAATTTTTCACACCTCTAACCCCTCATTCTCTACCACTATTTATAGTAAACATCAGTGAATAAGAGCCCTTGGATCGAAATCTTATCCAAAAGCCATGAATTTCAGTCTTAGATTCGTAACAGAATGACGATGGCATCGATACCAGCATCGATAGGGGTATCGATGCTGGCATCGATGCGGACATCGATGCCGCCATCAATGCTGGCATCGATGCCTAGTGCGCTGTAATTACAATCCGCAACTTCTTCTTCTTTTATGCTTTGGGCTTGGGCTTCTTTGGCATTTCTTCTTCTTTTGGGCTTTCATGCTTGAGTTCTTCATTTAATTAGTGGGTTTTGTTGAGAGAAGAGATATTAAGATTTTATTTTTGATTAACCTACAATTAAAGATAAAAACAATTATTAGTGATAAATTTATTCATATAAACTAGATAATGAGGGTATAAAATTGTAATAAAATGTGATTATCAAATAACTCCACACCTAAACTTCTGTTAGTCCTCTAGCAAAGAAAGAAAAAGAAAAGAAAACCTAACTCACTTTCGCAGGAATCGTGGTTGTATTTAGCACAAATAACAAGCCTTTAAACCCCTAAGTTATCCTAGTGGACGAGTTGTAGTCTCGTGAGGGTTTGCAGTGAATATACCCACAAAATTCGGTTAACTTGCCACGTTAAATAAGTCAGTAAATAACTAATTTTCTTTGATATATTTAGACATTCTAACTGAAGCTAGTTAATAATCAAGGAAACATTTTTATATATAACTCCAATGTAAATCTCTTAGAAAATCTTTTTCATTATAGCAATACAAAACCAAGTCAAATCTTAGAGATTTAATTTAAAAGTTTTGAAAAGTGCATGCTAACTCTTTGTTTTAAATAACTTTCAAGTCTCTTGATCAAAAATTGTTTTTTAAGACCATATATACAAAATAACAATATATATAAAAAA
>BQKN01050360.1:2200-17257 GCA_022839385.1 Asparagus kiusianus | reverse complement strand
TCTCTCTCTCTCTCTCTCTCTCTCTCTCTCTCTCTCTCTCTCTCTCTCTTCTCTCTTTCATGCTGCCGCTCCTCCTTCGCCGTCAGCCCTAACCCATCCTCATCTCCTCTCCCCCTTATTCCCAGATCTGCACCGCCAAACCCCCAAAACCACTCCCTCTCCCTGTCGCCTCCGACCAGCCGCGCCCCTAGCCAGATCTCTGCCGCCACGAGCTCCCCGACGCTATCCCTCACCGCATCGCCCTGAGGCCACCAGCCTCCTTCCCCACTCCTCTATGAGCTCCCCTCCTTCTTCTCTACTAGCCAACCCCCGACCTTAGCCCGCCACCCCAGTGCCGAGCCGCCTCACTCACCCCCTTCTCCGTCCGCCCCTCAGCCCTCAAACCCTCGAGATCCACTATGAGGAGAACACCGACGACTTGTACAATCCACAAGCTTGTCTCAAAAGAAAAAAATTTGATTTTTACCCAAAAGAAATTGACCACTCTCTTATAAAATCTCTCCAAAACTCTCTCCTCTAGATCTCTCTTTTCTAGCCGCCAAAGAAACTCACTGTTCAGCCGAAGAACCATCTGTCCTTTATTTCCTGTGCAGAAAACCCCAGAAGCTACTCGGGTATTTATAACAGATCGCATGGATTTCTTGGTTGGGCCGCACTAGGCTTGCCGCTTCCACGCTCGTGGGCGCGTTCGTGGGTGTGACCCCCACGCGCTTTGCCTCCCGCTCGTGGCCCCCACATTCACAATTATCAAATAACTCCATGAAACTTTCAAAATATTAGAAAACCCCAATTAAGTTAGAGGTTATCGAAAAAAAATCTTTCGAGTTTAAGATTTTATTAGAAAATTTCCCTAACATCGTTAATAGTGCTTTTCACATGGAAGTGTAACTTTATGCGGAGGAATAAATTTGCTACTAAAAATTATGGTTGATACTTTTATAGGAGTTTTCTGATAAAATATTAAATTTAAAATGTGTTTTTGATAACCCCTAATTGTTGCCCTTTTTTTTGGGGGGGGGGGGGTCTGATAATTGTCCAAATTTAAGGTGCTTTTTGATACTTAGCCTAAGAAAACGCAGTTGTTAGCTGATTATGGATTACTCGCATAAAAATAAAAAAGTGTCACTCGGTCAAAATATATACACAGACATATACATACATACTAGACAAGAAAAAAATAGCAAATGTAACCTATTATGTAAACTATTAAGAGATATGAGCTTAAACTACTTTGCAATTGCAATTAGATGAAGTAGTAGTTTGAACATGACACGAGCTATGTAGTATTAATGTTCAAGGTGATAGTCAAGATTGATGTAGGACGCTTAATGGACAATTTCATGGAGGATTCGGACAATCACGAGTTAAATATAGATTTATATGTATTATCGTCTTCCACAAAGAAATAATCATATCTTCCAATCCGGAAGGCGGATTCTGACATATTATATATGTAAATCGCTTATCTCGATGAGATGTAGCCAACCAGATTGTCAGATTTTAAAATATCATTAGTAATACCCAATTTTGGTTGAAATCCGAAAATAATCAATTTTTAGTTTATTTTTAGTAATAAAATTGGAGTCTATTTAAATTAGGAAATAAATTCAATGTTAAAGTCAAATTAGATTAGGAAAAATTTAATTTTTGTTGAAATCTAAGAGACATTTTGTGGAAATCTAAAAGACAAAATGTATGTGGACATTACTTTGTATGTGGATTATTAATTTCATGTCCTTTTGTATTCCATCATGTATCTATAAATAGTACAATGTATGGAAATGGAATTATTGAATACAAGATTACAATTTCTCTTCTTCTCTTGTCTCTTATTTTATTTCTTTAGTATATTACAACACGTTATCAGCACGAAAGATCTAGCTAGCTAGTTCGTAATCGTCCGTTGGTGATGCTTACAACTTGGACGGGGAAAAGTACCATGTCGATTAAATACTCACATTGTCTTTTGCCTCTACGTGTGAAAAATTGGTAACAGTTTTTTCTTTATTGCTAAACCGCTCTTACCCGAATTTTGGTCCTAAGCAATTCTCTGTGAAGCCTAATATTGTTGTTGACTGACTTCTTTATATTTCCATAGTCTTTGTTTCTTCATTATTCCGAAGGGATATGAACTCATACACCAAAAATATTATCTATTATATTTTCAATTTTTTTACATTATTTAATACCCAGTACTTTGGTCTCATTGGTATGTTACCAATTTGATTAAACATAAACAAGAGATAAATATTGTCTCCATGGTATACAAGAGCCTCCAGGTCTCTCTCGTAGCAAAAAAAAAAAAAAAAAAACAGAGCCTAGCAACATTCAGGCTTTGTGATCACTTCAGGCATAAACTGCTCTGGAATTTATGCAAGTTTTAGAAAAATAATATCACATAAAAGTGCATTTCCCATCGCAGGATCAACTTGAATTAAATACTTAAGAGGTTCACTGAGATTAACAACAATGCTAATAGTAGTTCAGAACATAACTGGCATCTCACCGAACAAAAAAAAAAAAAACCTTGGATGGTAGCAATAGGTCATTTCCATATTAATAGAGAAAAAAAACTCCTGCACAATTTCTCTTCAGCAAGTACCAAATATAACTAATGTTCAACCGCAACCACTTTTAGATCAAACCATGTTTCATTGTCTTTATTAGTGTATGCTGTAGCCAATATTATCTATTATATTTTCATTCACTGTTCAAGTCTCTCTCAACACTTAGTTGGGTAAGATATGGAACATTATCCAGATTGAAAAAAAATATTAGATGAATTTTCTATGATCTGTCATTCACCTGACATCAAAACTTGAGAAACTCCTCCATTAGACCACGAGATATGTTAAACCTGAACATTATCTTAAACGGAAACGTCATGTACTTAGCAAGCGCACACCTTAACCACTCGGCCAAAGCGACACTGTTATCACATAAATCTAAGCCTCATGAAAACTTGAAATTAAGTTGTGGGTTTTTAAAGCTCATGTTGGCGTTCATAAGTGGTCCATTTTTTATTGCTAATTGCATTGATTCTTCTTCTCCACTGAAATTATGCAATATTAGTTTATATCCAAAATTGCATTGGTGATGCTTTGAATCTGGCAACCTTGAGTTTAGTAGAAAGGATAGCACAAACTGTCTAATTTCTACTTGCTTGAGTTTGTGATGGTTATTGATCGTCCGAGCATTTAAAATTTTGTGTGAATTTTAATATCAGACTAGTTTGCCAGAAGCAAATATTTTGAAAGATAACCTTTAAGAAAATCTTTAGAAAAAGGAGCTTGCTGATTTTGATGATTATGTGTGATCTTATTAAAATGTGAATATTTTTATTTTCTCATGCACTAATTTTTCGTCCCTATGATTAGTGTGCTGTGATATATGATAGTAATTATTACTTATCTTTGGCATCGAACGTTCATTTTTACTGGACACACATGTGATTTTTGCACGATTGTATCTCTTGATTCTTTAAGTATATTTGCCCAGAAGGCAAACACTTTAAATTTTCTAAGACGTGAAAAAGTAAATTCCTAAATGAAAAAGTATTCACTTTTCTGGGCTATCCCTTAAGGATCGATTTGATCTATGGAAATCAATAATTTGATCGAAAAGTTCTTTTCCCCATTCCACGCAAATAATATTGTACTCCAGCAGCAGTACATGACTAAGAATTACACTTAGCTTTCTGTATTGATATCTACATTAGTAGTCGCAGAGAAGCACAATCAATTGATGATTAGAAATCACAATGTTAGACTAGTTGGCTTACGACTTGTGTTTGTATCACATGCTATAATTCAGAAAGTTACTTATACGCGTGGGCAAGAGGAAGGCTATGAACATACTAGGAGATCTTATCCTGTAGCCATTTTTGGATTTTGAACCCTCGACTGAATATAATTCAACAATTACTCAACTAAAAGCATTATGAACTAATCCTTGCATTAGTAGTTGTTAAAAACACAACCAGCTGTTGTGAGAAACCATAATGCAAGTTTAATTGGTTCAGTCGTAGTGCCTGAAGCACATGTCATAATTCAAACTAATATTCATAAGCTTGGTCGAGGGAAAGGTAATGGATCTTATCGAACTATTTGGTTTCTCTATATTTGGATTATATACATTTGTCAGACAATTTTAATTTATCTTGATTTTGCTTTAAACTCTTGTGAACCTATGTGGTTTTTATTCATATGTGTATATTTTACAATTTGTCTAACCTAAAATACAACATGTTGCAATGAGTTTGAGATTTAGGGACCCAAATTCTTTTAAACTATGGCATGAGCGATTGGGTTATCTTGGGCAAAATATAATTCGTCGGATTTTCTTAAATTAAATGGGGCATTCAAACTAAATTCGACCAACTGCATATCACAATTTTCCCCCTTTATCTAATACGTGGTAAAGAAGCGAAACATTTCCCATCTGCGTATTCTTTTTGCAGTCCATATTTCTATATCACCACCATAGCGTACCACTATGGGACCTCGGTGAAGGTACATACATTATTTATGAAACTCCGTCAATAATTTAGTACCTATGACCCATGTTAGGGGATCAATTTACAATTTGGTACGCTGACTGCATTTTTATTGAAGATCAATTCTCGACATTAGGGGGAGATTAGTGCCCAAAATACAAAATAATGTCAAGAAATTTCATAAAATGAAAAGATCTTCAATGTTTATATCCACGTACTAGTCAAACTGAACCAGAAGTTCAAATGATAATCTGCTAAGAAAAGAGTGACTAAGCCCCATATTCATGTTGAATATATCATTGATGATTTGGTATGCCAGAAGCATATATATACACTACAACAAATTACACTTTTCCCGACGCTTATTCCCGACGCATGGTTAAATACGTCGCCAAAAAGTATGTTTTTCCCGACGATTTTAGTTAGCGTCGGCAAAACATATATTTTCCCCCACGTTTATAATTAGCGTCGCTAAAAGTGTATATTATTTGCGACGTTTTAACTTAGCGTCGGTAAAAGTGTATGGATTTCCCGACGTTTTTTCATTTTCGTCGGCAAAAGTATAGCTTTTAGCGACGCACAAATATTCGTCGCAAAAAGTATACATTTGACGACGCACGTTAGCGTCGATAAAAATGTAACTTTTAGCGACGAACAATTTTGCGTCAATAAAAATAACACTTTTGCCAACGCTATATTGCGTCGGCAAAAGCGTTACTTTTAGCGACGCACAAAACTTTTCGTCGCAAAAAAGTAACTTTTGCCGACGCTTTACTATTCAAGTGCGTCGCCAAAAAAGCCCCCTCGTTTTTTCATTTCCCCGCCTACTTTTAATTTCCTCCCCCTCTTTTTTTTCTTTTATCCTCTCCGTCAAAAAAGCCCCCTCATTTTTTTTTTCCCTCACCACCAAAATCCCTCGCTGCCTCCTCTCCACCGCCTTTGGCGGCACCGCCGCCGTCGAATCCCGAGACCAGAAGCTCAACCGGATCGCCGACGATCTCCTCGCCCTCACAAAGGCCGAGCACGAAGACTACTCGACCCTCTTCACATCTCGACGTACTGAAACTAGGGCTTGAGCTTCATCCGAGAAATTACTCGATGTTTTGCTCACGATTTTTGCTTTAATCTTTGCTTCCCCTAAACTTTTTGATCGGCTCGGTGGTAATTTTCTTAATTTTTCTTAATTTCCTTCAACTTTATTTGGGAATGAGTTTTTTTTTGGTTGGGAATTGATTAAAATCTTGCTGAAGAATGGCTGGTGGATCGCAAGAAGATACCTCACGATTGGAGAAAGCGACTGAGTGCCGTGCGATCGAAGATCGCTCCTGCCTTCTCTTCGCTGCCCAAAGATATTGATCCCCTTCTCCAAACCCTAGATCCTGAAGGTATAACGAATTGCTTCTGTTGGCTTTACTTGATGTTTTGACTTAAACCCTAATTTTTACTCATATTGGCGCGTCTAGTTCATTCTTTGATGTGGACTTCATAGGAATTGGTAGTACGAGTGCATTTGGTTTCTCTGCGGTTTTGCTTCTAGAGCTTTTTTTAGACCAACTTTTTAGAGAAAGAAAGAAGTGAAAGGAGTTTGGTAATTACAAACCAAACTTTATCTGTTCACTTTTATTGGATTGTGCTGCAAATTGATGATGAGGGGATAAAGTGTCACATATGTTGTTCTTTGTGTTTTTTTTTGGTAATTACAAACCAAACGTTTGACCCTCTACTTCAATTTCTAAGACATGATTGTTATATTGAGATTAGATGATTATATATGATTATTATATTAAGATTTGATTGTTAGTTGACTAGAAACTGAAGATGAGATGGGTATATTGTCACGTTTAAAACCTCAAGAGAGTTTTCCATTGTTCAAGGATGATTATTGTTATTTTTTTGTAATTTGAAAATGACAATTTGATCCTCCATTTCAATTTGTAGGAAGTTAAGTTGGACAGTAAGTCTGTGTTGTAGGATATGACACATGATTATCATACTGAGATTAGAATATTATATCAGAAAAAAACTGAAGACGAGAGGGGTAAAGTGCCACTTTGAAATCTTAGGTGAATTATCTGTTATCATAGGGTGATTTTTTTGTTGTAATTTACTTGAATGAAAGAAATTATTCTGATCATATCTATATTAATTTGTTGTAATTTTATCCTACAAAACCATTAAAGTGTTATTACTATATATATGGCAGATTTACCTGGTTTCACTCGTAGTGTGTACAAAAGAGACCATGCTGTAATTACGCCGGAGAGTCAAGTATTCAGCCCTCTACCTGATTGGTAAAGTTAACACATCTCTATTTTTTTAAAAAGCTCAAGATTGGATTTTAATGGTAGAATGCGTTCCTGAGTTGCCATTTTATCGAACAGGGATAATACATTGGGAGCTTATTTGGTCAGCCCTGCAATGAGATCACATTTTACAATGTACCTGGTAAATACGCAAGGTGAGATTTGCAAGTACTGAACTTTACACGTCCAAGCTTAGTGCTTGTTGTGGTTCTTTTGGTTTCTGGTGGTCCGACTTGTTTTCTATCTCCATAACAATTGTTAGCTATGATCTATGACCTTAATGGATATGAAGGACCTTTTTGAATTGCATTGTGTACTCCCAGATTTATGTTTACAGCATAATTGGGTATTAAGATGATCCAAGAGAAGCATGGTCTTTACAGGATTAAACTTTATGAAAGGAAACTTCAGATAGAAAGATAGGAAAGATATGCTTCAAATGCCTTCTAGTATATTTTTCACTACAATGATACTAAGGGTAGAATAGGCTAGGTCAAACTTGGTCTCTGTATAAAATCTTTTACAAGCTAAACTTCTACGGTTCTACACTGTATTTATCTGTCATTTTGATACCTCAGAGGAATTCACTCTTGCCTGAGCTTTGCTGCCTACTTATTTAGGGGAAGCTTTAAATGAACATCCTCTTATAAGTTAACCCTAGGAAAATTGAGGATATTGTTAGTGCCACTGATTTAAACTGTGCCCTTATTATCTTCTTGTTCAGTCAGAGAATAAAGTTCTCATACATTCTTTTAATGCCCTTTTTGACTTCACTGTCTGTATAGTGCGTTCCTTCGTGAGCTACAAGTCAAGACATGACTTCTCATTTTCTTTGCTATCATCCATTATTATAGAAGTAACACTAATAATTGTAGAACTTGATGAAAGGTATTTTGAGATAGAAAGATAGGAAATACATGCGATGTCCTCGTTGTATTACTATCACCCTATCTTATATATGCGATGTCCTCGTTGTGACATAACAACAATTTGTCTTAGTATCACTATCAGGCGATATGGATTCTAGAGCTGGCTGGTGGTTCCCATCACATTCACACGATTTAGCGCTTAGTCCCACATAACACTTATTATCTCCTTGATATCTGTTAGAAGCCCTTCCTCGAATCAACAAACTTTATCCTCATCATTAACCAATAAGTGAGAGGCAAACTTTGATAAGTAAACTCCTCATATTTGGTTACTGCTTTATCACCTTGCTCCAATCTTCAAAACTCTTGTTCCTTCTGCGTATGGATGGTTAAGGGAAAATACGTCTTATAGAAAATTTTCTTGAATTCGCCCCATGATATTTTGTATGCATCAACTCCTTTCAATATAACAATCATGTCTTAGAAATTAAAGTAGAGGGATCAAAAGTTTGGTTTGTAATTACCAAAAAAACACAAAGAACAACATATGTGACACTTTATCCCCTTATCATCAATTTGCAGCACTAATTCTCCAAAAAAAACACTGCAGATTTCTGTGGTATTTTTTTAATCATTCTGCACGAGAGCCGCATCCAGCTGCATTATGCTGTTCAGATTGTAATAATTAAATAACCATAACGATCCACAAAAACATCCTTAATACTTCAAACAAACATACCCGCGTTCAGGCAATATCTGCTCAACTTACTGCAAGTCATGTTTTCTTGAGCTTTTTCTATGTGCTTTGTGAGTTGTTGACTTAAATAACCTCAAATGCTGGTCAGAGTCTAGCAGTTCCTTTAGCAGAGATGTTCACAATTTTACGTCTTCATCTACAAGGTGACTAATATGTAGTATGAATTCTGATACAAATTACTTAGCTGATAACTTTAATTTATTGACTTAAGCATTGGAATTAAATTGTACATTGTAGTAATTTATTTATTTATATCAGTATTATCATGATCATTAGTGATTAGTTTAGTATCACTATTATTGGTATGGCTGCGTGACCCCTTGAACTATTATTCCTCATGAGGATCACGTCTATTAGACATAGTAAATTGGGATGCATGCAGCATGTCACCATTATATAATTTGCTCGTATCTGAGGATGAACAAACAAAAAGGACATCAACTGCTGCGAACATAGAAATTAAAGCAGAAGCTGTTCGTCTTACTTTGAAAGCTACTCTATATCTGTAAGTGTGTGTAAATTACTTTGAAAGCTACTCTATATCTGTTCGTCTTACATTGATGAACGTAGTCTCTGTTGCGGGACTCCTCCAGGTTGATAATCCTCCTTTATTTACTTTATTTGATGCTTGATTTTTGTAACTGTATCATGTTATCAACTAGTTTTTTTCCCTCTTCAGTTGTCACTTTTCACCATATTCACATTTCTAGCAGTAGTGTCTTTTTTCGCTGCAATTAGCCAGGTCTCAAATGGATTCATCTAGGTTGATGTTAGTGAACTTTGAAGAAGTCTTTTTTTATCCATAATTTTATTTGCAGAGTCAGAGGGTGCAGAAGCATTACCATACTTTTTAATAGGGTACTATGTCTACCAGTCACTTTAGTTTAGTGAAAAAATATAATTTCTTCTAATAATGTGCAAAGGTTGATTATATAACATACGAGAAACCGGAAGATAGCTGTTGATGCAGCAAATGTACTGACAATGTAGTAGATGTTAAATATTGCATCCTAATCTCTTGATTGTAATCCTTCCCACATAATATACTGGAAATATGGAATTTTTTTTATTGATTCTTAATATTTAACATCTTTGTGGTCTTGGAAAATTCAATAGCTTTCTCTTTGGTTGCATCAGCTAAAATGATATAAACGAAAATAAACATTTTACCTAATAATTGCCTATCAATTTTATATTGCATGGCTGTCCATTGCTTAAAATTAACTTATCCAGGAATTTGGTGTGGTGAATAAAATTTGAACATGTTGATACTTTTACAATGTCATAACAAATTAGCCTACCAAAGTTAATGGTTTGTTGATTTCTGGGGTACTTTTTGATGTTGATTCTTTGGGATACAGGGATTTGGGGGGTAGTTTTGCAGATATGCATGATACAGTTTGGAATCTGAAACTATGTTGTGGAGTTGAGGGAAAGCTTTAATTTTTTTTGTCAGATGTTCTTTTCAAATACATCTTCTGTTGACATTTCCCTATATTATGTATTCATCATGCAAGTTTCAATGTATTTGGCTTTGTAATTATAGAAATATAACCATATGCTAGATATCATGTCAACTATTAATTATCTCATCCAAACAACCATAGTTGATTCTACTTTGATGGGATTTGATGTATCAATTTATTTCATGCATGATCTACTCCTGCCTCATTTGCATAACTTAAACTTTTTACTCTCTTTTGAAATTCTTATAGGGATGAAGATCTTCTTTGCCATGGACTTGCATTAAATGATGATTTGCAGCATGCCTATCCAAAACGATGCTCTTAATGCAGGTGTTGCTGTTCGTATGCAGAAAACAAAGTCTCTTCAGGCACTTAATGCAGATATTCCTCCCGTCATCAACTATTTGTAATTAATGATACAAATTTGAGATTATCGTTTCTAGTTTTCTTGATGTAATCTGTTTTTGAGAGACTTTATGTACTTGGGTATGCTAAAGGAAGTTTGTAAATTAACGCTTTTAGCGCTCAAGGGGAAATGGAAAAATAGACTTTTATGTTGATGTGAATGGAGCAAATTTTTTTGGATGTTCAGATTCAGTGTAGGCTTGTATTTGACAGAAAATATATTACTTTTGGCGATGCAAATTAGTGTTGATAAGCGTCACTAAAAGTAACACTTTTGTTGACGTTATATTTTGTCGCTAAATGTAACACTTTTGTCGACGAGATATTTTGTCACCAAAAGTAATATCTTTTAGCGACGCAAGTATGCGTCGCCAAAGATGAGCTTTTTAGCGACGCTACATCTTGCGTCGGCAAAAGTATACTTTTGCCAACGCAAGTATGCGTCGCCAAAGATGGGCTTTTTAACGACGCTACATTCTGCGTCGGCAAAAGTATACTTTTGCCGACGCAATTATGCGTCGCCAAAGATGGGATTTTTAGCGACGCTACATTCTGCGTCGGCAAAAGTATACTTTTGCCGACGCATTGCCCTTTTCCGACGTTAAATACGTCGCCAAAAGTGTAAGATTTCCCGACGCTTTTCCTGCATACGAAAAAATACTGTATGCTTTTGCCGACGCAAATTGTTATGTGTCGCTAAAAGTTGTGCTTTTCCCGACGCAACAAGCGTCGCCAAAAGTGTTGGCTTTTCCCGACGCAGTGTGTTTGCGTCGCCAAATATTTTCCTTGACGCACTTTTGGTGACGCGTTAGCGACGTTGCATTTTGCGTCGAGAAAGATTTTTCCCGACGTTTTTTAAACATTTGCCGACGTTTTTCTTTTGTCGGCAATGATGTATTTTGTTGTAGTGATATTGTGCCAGAAGCATATAAAACATGTTAGTGTAAAAGATAAAAGTCCGCGACAAACTAAATTATATATAGAAAGACAGTCACTCCCATAACCTTCGAAAGAGGTTCATCCTGAAGATGGAATCTCCAGTAAATTACACGTGCACTTGATAATCACAATACTGGAGATGCGGAACGGCCAAATCCAATTGTTAAGGAAAATGACGAGGATTTGGTTGACATAAAATAAGAATTAAAACGGCCACAAATTTGTAAAAAAAGGAGAAATATAATAGAAATATGAAAGTTGTCGACAACATAGTTGCCTCTACAGTTGTTCTTATTATCTCCAAAAATAATCTGGATCCAGAACCTAAGTCGGTAGTAGAGTGCTTGAAGCACTCGGACTAGGTGAGATGGAAAGTGGCAATTGAGGCTGAGCTGAACTCGCTAAAGTATTTTGAACATGTAGTATATATATCCCTGCAGGATATAAATGGGTCTTCGTAAGAAAAATAAATGAGAATTGTAAGGTGGTGAGATATAAAGCGAGATTCATAGCTCAATGGGTTCACACAGAGACCCGACATCGATTTAGATGTAAAATATTCTCCTATTTGTGATTGTATTACGTTCCGCAAGTTAATACATATGGCAGAAACTATGAATTTATATATGCAGTATATGTACGTCATGACCATATTTTTATATGTGTCATTAGACGCTAATATTTTTATATGAAAGTCCCTGATGGACTTAAAATTCCTGAATTAAGAGAAAACGAGAATCGCAACATGTATAGCATTAAATTATGAAGGTCGTTATACGACTTGAAATAGTCGGGTAGAATGTGGTATAACCGACTGAGTGAGTTCCTCCTGAAGAGGAGATATGTAAATAATGATGTATGCCCTTGTGTGTTTATAAAGAAATTCGAAAATGGTTTCTGTATTATATCAGTCTATATTAATGATATAAATGTTATTAGAACGCACAAGGAGCTTACAGAAGCTAGCTCATGCCTAAAGACGGAGTTTGAAATGAAAGACTTGGGAAAAACCAAGTTTTGTCTCGGCCTGCAGATCGAGCATTTTCCCAGAAGGAATTTTTCTACAACAGTCAACCTATGTGAAAAAGGTTTTGGAAAGATTTTATATGGATAAATCTCATCCACTTAGCACACCAATGGTCGTCCGGTCCCTCGAAGTGGATAAAGACCCATTTAGACCTAAAGAAGATAATGAAGAAATGTTAGGGCCAGAAGTTCCCTATCTGAGCGTCATTGGAACACTTCTCTATCTCGCAAATTGCACCAGGCCTGATATTACATTTGCGGTAAACTTGCTAGCAAGGTATAGTGCTTATCTAATAAGGAGGCAATGAAATGGCGTTAAACATTTCCTTCGCTATCTTCAATATACAAAAGATCTTGGACTATTCTATAAAAGAAACCAAGATATGACATTGGTGGGCTATTAGGACGCTGGCTACATGTCTGATCCTAATAACGCCAGATCTCAGACTGGTTATGTTTTTTTCTGTGGTGGTATTGTTGTTTCTTAAAGGTCTGTTAAGCAGACCATGGTGACTACTTCTTCTAACCACTCAGAAATTATCGTTTTATATGAGACCTCACGAGAATGTGTATGATTAAGATCGTTGATACGACATATTTGTGGACTCGTGTGGTCTAGCGAAAGATGATATTCCCACCACTGTCCTTTATGAGGACAATGCAGCTTGTGTTGCACAAATGAGCAGTGGATATGTAAAAGGAACCATGACAAAATATATTACGCCAAAATTCTTTTATCCACATGAGCTCCAAAAGAATAGCGAAATCACCATCGAAAAAGTTCGCTCACGTGACAATCTGGCAGATTTGTTCACTAAATCTCTGCCTACGTCAACTTATGAGAAATATGTTCACAATATGCATAGGCTTGAAAGACTATCTTCTTCAGGGGGAGCAAATTCTTAAAGAACAATCCTGAAGATTGGGCCCTGAAGGTCTATTATCATAATTTGCCCCTTTTTGCTAAGTTTTGTCCCACTGGGTTTTTCTTAGCATAGACTCAGAAGATTGTCATCATCAGGGGGAGCGAATTTTCAGCGCAATCCCGAAGATTGTGCCTTGAAGGACTATAGTTGTACTCTTTTTTCCTTTTGCTAAGTTTTGTCCCACAGGGTTTTTTTAGTTAAAGGTTTTTAATGAGGCAACTAATGCAACATAAGTTTGGATCCCGAAGATCTATAGTTGTACTCTTTTTCCCTTTGCTAAGTTTTGTCCCACAGGGTTTTCTTAGTTAAAGGTTTTTAATGAGGCAACTAATGCAACAAGAATCTACTAATGTCGTGTACTCTTTTCCTCGACTAGTTTTTATCCCACTGGGTTTTTCTAGCGAGGTTTTTAACGAGGCATTGACATATCGAAGTAATGTCCAAGGGGGAGTGTTGAAATCTAAGAGACATTTTGTGGAAATCTAAAAGACAAAATGTATGTGGACATTACTTTGTATGTGGACTATTAATTTCATGTCCTTTTCTATTCCATCATGTATCTATAAATAGTACAATGTATGGAAATGGAAGAAAAGGAATAAAAGATTATAATTTCTCTTCTTCTCTTGTCTCTTGTCTCTTGTTTTATTTCTTTAGTATATTACAACAATTTTGATTCATGATTTGTTTCCTCTATTATAGGTAGTCTTTTTAAGGTATTATTTGATACTTTCTATTTCTTTGTAATTCTAGTCTTACTAGTAGTCTTATTTATTTTTCTATTTAAGAAGAGTCATGTAACCCCAAGAATAATAATTTTTTTATCAATAAAATTTCTCTTTAATATTTTCTTCATGGATTCAAAGTTCTTCATAGATTCGGAGGTCGTTCTTTGTGGTTTTTGAGGTTTATCACTTTTGCGCTACGTTAAGATGTAGAGTTGAGTTATTGATTGAGGACTCCAGCTAAAAAATAGAGCTAAGTTATCAATTAGATCTTGAAGCTAAAAAAAGAGCTAGATTATCATTTGAAGACTCAGAGCTGAAAATTGGAGAGTGGCATTCGAAACGAACATAAAATTATTATTTAGCTTTCATCACTTGGTACTGAATGTTATGCGTTCCTTTATTTAGTCAAGGTTATTTTACTTTTATTAGGATAATATTGTCCTTTCAAATTCTACTTAACCGAGTGTTAAAAAAGGACTAAATTTTCATCTAGCATGGGGTACAGGGACCAATTAGAAAAAGGAAAAAGTACAGAGACTAATTTGGTTATGAAACCCTGGTACAAGGACCAATTTGGCATTTTAGCCTTTTTATTGTGATTACGAAAATTAGCCTACTTCGATCTATACTTGGAAGTTGGAACTAACTACTATTGAGTAGCTGTATATTTCACTCATTCTTCTTCATGCTCTGAATTTTGAACCTTTGCCAGTTTCTCCGTGAAGATACGCTTTCTCATTGTTGACTAGTAATTAGGTCTATTCAGACGGTGTTATATATATAGACTGTTGTGCGCAGCGGAAATTTCGGCAGAGTTTCTGGTGCACAATAAGAGAAAGATTGCAATAAGAATTCCTGTCTCACCAAGGAAACAAGAATCTGAAGCGAATATCTCAACAAAGTGAGATATCGACTCTTCTTCTCATCAGTTCTAGGACTGACTTGTCGAGGGATCCTAAAAACTATTACAATGACCACAAACACAAGCAAACTAATTTTACGTGGTTCAGCAAACTGCCTACGTCCACGGGGCAAGGAGGGGGAGGAGATCTACTGTTAGAGGGGAGAGAATACAACTAGGGTTTACAATCACTTTATCTAAACCCTCACACAATCTCTCAAACCTCTCACACAAATATCTCT
>BQKN01050356.1:3649-15461 GCA_022839385.1 Asparagus kiusianus | reverse complement strand
GTCAAAGTTGTAACAGAATCATCAATGAAGAATAACGCAATTTCCCGTTCGAACAATCTGGCGACCACAGTGGGAGCCACCAGCTTCGCTGCCGAAGCTGGAGTGTCGCAGTCGCGGATCTCGATCCCGGTCGTGGAGGAGGTCGAGTATGAATTCGACCAGCAGAAATACGAGGAGTACGTGTCCTCGTCCGGATCTGCCGCCTCCCCCAAGTCCAAGAAGTTCCAGAAGTTCTCCTCCAGGAGAAAAGTCCGTTGGTGTGATGAAGCTGAAGCCACCAACGACGACCTCACCCCAATCGACGCCGAAGCTGCGTTGAGTGAGGTCCTACCGACCTCAAAGAAGGTCAAATCCGCCATTGAAGGCGTGGTGACTCTCTCCAAGAGAGCCCGCCAGAGGCAGCGTCAACGCCTCGCGAAGCAATTCGCCAAGGCCATGGAGTCCGTTGACGGGGTCCGCTATCATGCGGATCTGAAGAATAAACGGGGCAAACAGCCTCAACAGCAAATGCAGGGTGGTTCCTCCAAACCATCGACAATGGAGTGGGTCCGTGTCAAACGGAATCGCTCAACGCTGGAGGAGCGCATCCGCAAGCGCCGCGCGTTATCGGCGCAAGCACGGGCCAAAGCTGAAGAAGCCCGTCGCAAGCTGCAGAAGGAGGTGGTCAAAAAGTCGCCACCTACTCGCAAGATTTGGAGGCCAAAGTCTGAAGCGGTTCAGGCTAAGGAGCAAAACCCGCAACCTCCGAAAGTTCGGACGCCGGCAAGTCAATCCAAACAGTCGGTGATTGCCGCAACTACCCTGGGAGATCCCGCAGGACTATCCCAGAAGAAAAGATCAGTTTTGGAGCGCCTCGGTCCACTTCCGAAGGAACGAGGTAAAGCTCCAGTTCAAGAACGCTTGGGGCCAGTGAAGAAGTCCCAACCAATACAGCATGCTGGGGGTCGCCGCAACCCTCAACACTTGGAGCAAACCGCGGCACCCAAGCGCACAACTTTGCGCATAGAAGTGCGAGAGCCTGCTGAAGATTCACACCCACAAAGGCGTGTTTCGAGGCGTGTGACTCTGGAGGGCCCGAAAAAGACAATTATTCCTCAGAAGGAAACGTTGTCATCTGATGACGACAACGTTATACCTGAGAGGTCGTGCCAACACACGATAGCTTGCTCTGACCTCCAAACAGATGAGCTGTACTATCGTGCCGGGGGTACGAACAAATCTAGAAAGAGGAGCCCTCGAAGGTTCGGGAATCAATGTCCTTGTTCAAATCTTATTCGGGCGGTATTGTCTGAATGCAATTGTGTTAAGGCAGTCCCCGAAAGAGTATCGGTGTTCGAAAGACTTAGCACCGGAACGCCAAGGCCAAGGCATAGGCGTTTCCAACGAAGGAAAACAAGGGTCGAGGACGGTGAACATTCAAGGGTCACCGCCAACATGACCAGCACAGGAACAGCGGCTCAGGATAACCCCGAGACGATTCCAGAAACATCTTGACCCAGGACTCGTCTTCAATCCGGAGCTATCATTCGCGCGATGTATGGTAGAGTCCGAACAAGAGTACCTTCGGGAGACGAAGAATCAGATGCTGGCTCCGCAGTGGCATCTGATAATACAGTGTCCAGTGAGGGACAGCCCCGCGAGTCGCTCATGATAAGCGCGGAGCAGGTGGCCAAGATGCTCGAAGATGCCATGGCCAAGCAACAAGAAACCTTTAGGTTCGAGATGCAAATGGCCATGCAGAACATGAGAGAGATGCATGACCAACAACTTCATGCATTGAGGCACCAACAAGGCGAACCAAGTCAGCCCAACCAGAACAACCTGGAGGAGGAGGGCACAAATGAAGCTCGCAACGCTAATAACCCTCCCATCAATCCAGGGGGTGGTAATGATAATACCAGTGAAGACACAGGTGAAAGCCTAAAAATTAAGAATCTCGAGAACAAAATCAACACATTGATTTCTGCTCAAGAGACTAAAAAGACAGGCATTCCCTGTCCCTACCCAAGAGAGTGGGAATCGATCCCATATCCGGCAAAGTTTAGTCTAATTAACTTCACGCCGTTTAATGGGATGGGTTCACCAACTCAGCATTTGATTTATTTCAAATCGCACTTGGGAGTCATCTCAGGTAATGAGCCTCTGATGGTACAGTCATTCGTTGGCACTCTTCGCGGAGCTGCCTTCGATTGGTATCGTCGCCTCAAGCCAGGAAGCATAAACAGCTGGGATGACATGGAGACGAAATTCCTCGCGAATTTCTTCGATGACGACACCGAAATTTCAATCGGGTCGTTGCTTGATGAAAAGCAGAAGGACGGAGAATTGGTCGAAGTCTTCGTCAAAAGGTTCCGGAATAAGGCGATGAATTGTCGGGACCCTATCAGCGAGGAATTCATCCTCCAAACCTGCCACAACAACCTCTCGCTGGATGTTTTGGAAGCAATGGGCACAGCTCCATCCAAGACATGGAAGGACTTGAAGGTCCGAGGCGAGCAAGCTGAGCGATTCCTCAGGAGGAAGAAGGTGGAAAGAGGCCAACCGGCTACAAATCCTCCAAAGCAGAACTTCAATCAGAAGGGAAAAGGTAAAGCTCAGGTTAACGCTGTTGATGCTAACCAAACCTTTCAATTACAACCTCAGCAACAGCAACAGCAGCAGCAGCAGCAGCGAGCTCCACAGCAATCGCAGCCCCATTGGCAACAACGGCCTCAGAAGCAAAAGTCTTCGGAGCCGAGGTTTCCCAAAGTCTACTCCTTCAAAGATGACGAAGTTTCCGGCATCTTCAAATATCTGTTGGAGAACAACAAAATCCAGCTGCCTGCGATTGTAGATCAAGAGGGGGCTAGCAAAGTAACGGACCCGAAGTACTGTGCGTATCACAGAGCGGTTCATCACCCTACGAGGTCATGTTACCAACTCAAGGACAAGATCCAGGCGTTAATTGATGTGGGAGTCATAACTCCGAAGCCTGCAAAGAATGTGGGAGCGAACGCGGTGTCCATCAGTTTTGGATCGGTGCCTACAGATTGGTTCGAGCCTAAGCGCGTCACCAAAGTCGGAATGAAGACGGTGAATGATGATCCTCACGGACAACGCCAAAAGGGACTCGTGCCCCACACAACCCCGAACGGCGAAATCCTCTGGGTTCATCCGGATCTCATTGAAGATGAACAGTGGGTCGGATCATCATCCAAAAGGAAATCAAAAGGCAAGGGAAAATCTTGTTACGGAATTTCTGCTATTCCAGAGGAAGACGACGAAGCAATTCCTGCTTTCTCATTTTCTGACAATGAACATGAAACTTTTATAACCACCAGAAATGGGAACGAACATCGGTTCAGATGTCCAAATGTCTCTGATTGACTAGCTGAGGCAGGGATGACCATAACTTCCCTTGCATTTGCTGAAAGAAACCGACAGGAGCCCCTACACCAAGATGTTCCAAACCCGAGGCAGTCTCGAGTCAATCAGCAGATTGGAAGAGATAAACCGGGAGATTCAAACATTCCTTACCATTTCGAGGTCATGACCCAGTTGGCTAACATCCCAGTAAAAGTAACTCTACACGAGTTATCACGTCTTTCTAAGAATACTAGGGATGCGTTCAACATTAGTCCTGACCAGCTCACTCAAATAGTTCAAGAAGCGTTAACCAAGCAGAAAGAAGAATTTGAGGATAAGATGGAATTGGCTATGCAACAGATAAGAAAGTTGCAAGTTGAAAGGTGTAAATGTTGCGCTACACCAGCCACGCCTATTCCACACAGGACAAATGACAACAGTCCGAATCTGAATATGGTGATCAAGACTGATTCACCCCTCGGTAACGCTGGGGGTGATATGACCACACCCATCAATGACGCTGGGGGTAGCCCAATTCCTTCTTCTCACCATCACTCAAAGAGAGATGGAGATGAAGACAAAAAGCAGAAGGAAATCGAGTCTATCACCACCTCGACTAGACGCTATCCCAAGAGGAAGAGAGTTGAGGAAAGCCAAACAGAGCCCATACCCAGGTTCGCTACTGACCAAACATCACAACGACAACTACGGGAGCGATCGCCACAACAGTCGCTTCAGATGCAACGATACTCCTTCAAGGACGATGATGTTCCAGCCATCCTTAAATATCTTCTGGAAAATGACAAAATCAAGCTCCCACCTATCAGAGATCAGGAGGAAGCTAACCGGATTTCAGATCCAAAATATTGTGGGTACCATAGGAGGATTCTTCATCCCACGGAGACTTGCTACACCCTCAAAAATACGATACAAGCCTTGGTTGAAGCCGGCGTCTCAATAGTAAAACAAACTGAATGAGAACGGCTAATTCCACTTCCACTCCGACAAGTATAAGAGTATAAACTGCTCCTTCCTACACTCCAATAGGTATAGGAGTCTAAACTATTTCCTACTATTGACGGGAAGTTCCTGGAGGATTGTTATATTCTAAAGGATAACCCGGTCATATAACTAATTGTAATGACAAACCCAGCATTGCAAGGAAAGCTGAGTGTGGATAAACAATGTATCGGGAAGTTCCTGCAAGAATATCACGCGTGGTATTCTTAAGGATAACCCAGTAACTACAGAAGAGATGAATAAGAAATCCACGTTCAAGCTCTTATTGTCAAATTCTAACTCTCATCCACCCCATATTCGTTGGTGTACGGATGCGAAGCTGTGCTACCGTTGGAGATTCAAATCCCCTCCCTTCGGATCACTCTCGCAACGGAGATGACAGCCGAAGAGCAGCATCAAAAGCGTCTCGAGGAACTCGAAAGGCTGGACGAAAAGCGCTTGGAAGCTCAACAACACATCGAGTTCTACCAGGCTAGGATATCCAGGGCTTTTGACAAAAGGGTTCGCCAAAGAAGCTTCAAAGAAGGAGACTTGGTCCTCGCTGCGCGCCGACCGATAATCCTCACCTCTAAGAAGAAAGGTAAATTCGAACCTAAGTGGGAAGGACCATTCGTAATAGACACAGTCTATTCAAACGGTGCTTATCGCTTAATTTCTTTAGAGGGTAACAGGCAATTAATGCCAATAAATGGGAAGTTTTTGAAAAAGTACTATCCCTAGTACGTTCAGGACAACTCATTTATCGGGAAGTTCCTCGAAGAATATTACATTTAATATGCTAGAGGATAACCCAATTTTATTTTTACCACCAAAATCCCTCGCTGATTAATTTCAATTGACAGTGAGTCCACCAAAAAGGTTCACTCTCAGTTCGGAGTCCCCTTTCGATGAACGAAAGAACTCCATTTCTTTTCTCTTGGGTTCAACCTTTTCATGGTTGTAACTGAAGTTGAAATTTCTCTTCGATAAACGAAGAACTCATCTTTCGATCTGATAACCAATCCTATAAAAGGAAAGTTTGTCAGTATCTTCCAGATTCTCAGAGTGGAGACCCCACTTCTAGTTTCCTTCTTGCACTGGAAATAGAATATAAAATTCTTCCTTTCCAGAGTCAAGGAATAGAATATAAAATTCTTCCTTCCTTGTTCGGGGAATAGAATATAAAATTCTTCCTTCCCCACACCAACTCCTTTTTCAAAGTTTACCATTTTAGGATTCATCCTAGGTATTTTATCCCGAAACCTAAGCAGGGATAAGTCTGCGCCTAACACGCGCTGCCGGTTTAGTCTTTTTCCGATTGAAAAAGACACCAGAATTCGATTCTGGGGTATTTTATCCTGAAACCTAAGTAAGGATAAGTCTGCGTTTAACACGCGCCGCCGGTTAGTTCTTAACCGTCAAAAAGAACCCCCGTTCGCATATTCAACGTTGCGGCAGGTTGTTATTAATAACACCGAAATCCATGCCTCACACGCATGGGGAATTTCATCCTGAATCCTAAGAAAGGATATGCCGATGCCTAACACGCGTCGCCGGTTTAGTCTTTTTTCCGATTGAAAAAGACACCAGAGTTCGACTCTGGGGTATTTTTATCCCGAAACCTAAGTAGGGATAAGTCAACGTCTAATACACGTTGCTGGGTAGCCTATTCCCATAACAATGGCAAAGTCTACATATTCGAAGTTGTAGCACAAAGTCTAAGGGAGTTCATTCCTTTAGCACAACGTCACATGCGGAACGGATTAAAACAATCCGCATGCTAGCCCGACTCAAACGGTAGTCGGTAAAGGCTAATCAAATCCGTTTAAGGCTGGGGGTTAGCCAAAAACCCTAAAGTCAGCGCCTCACACGCGTCGCCGGGTAGCCTATTCCCGTAACAAGTGGTAAAGTCTATGTATTCAACATCATAGCACAAAGTCTAAAGGAGTTCATTCCTTTAGCACAACGTCACATGCGGAACGGATTTAAACAATCCGCATGTAAGCCCGATTCAAACGGTAATCGGTAAAAGCACGTCAAATCCGTTGAAGGCTGAGGATTTGCCAAAAATCCTAAGTCAACGTCTCATACACATTGCTGTTTAGTCTTTTCACAGGAGAAAGACGAAGTCTACGTATTCGAAGTCGTAGCACAAAGTCTAAGGGAGTTCATTCCTTTAGCACAACGTCACATGCGGAACGGATTAAAACAATCCGCATGCTAGCCCGACTCAAACGGTAGTCGGTAAAGGCTCATCAAATCCGTTGATGGCTGGGAATTTGCCAAAAATTCTATAAGTTCGAGTCATTGACGCATCAATTATATGGGTTGGTCTCGTGACTCGAGTATCCGCCATGCTCCAATACCTTAAGAGCTTAAACTGTGTATACTCCAGCAGACGTACGAGTATAAACTGTGTCAGACGTCGAACAATACGTCACAATAAAGCCTGGACGCCGGACAACGCGTCGCAACGAAGTTTAAACGCCGGACAACGCGTTGTAAACAAAAATTCAATGCAGTCAATCGATGATCAGTTCTGTGTTGAAGCAGCAAACTCGAGCTAAAAAAGCAAGAAATCAAGGATCGGTTTCAAGTTCGAAATTCCGACAACGGTCAGACAATAAATGCAGCACCGGGATCCTCACAGGCGTTCTACAAAGCACTGAATGACCTGATGGAATTGAAGGAATCCAGAACAGAAGCCATTCCAAAGTCCCGTTCCACCGACTGAAGGTTGGGACAATCACATCCAAAGTATTCCAGACTCTTCTATAAAAGAACGAGGCTGAAATACTTTGGAGGGGGTATCTGTAGGCGTATAAAATTGCCTATAGGTCCCACAACACAGCTCGACGACGCCGATTCGACAGAACCGACCATCGGGCGACGTATTCAAGCACGACCGTTATCCCGCTAACGCCGAAGCCAAACCTTACGCAACGGAGCAGGTTAACGAGGCAACGAAGCCAACAAATCGCACCCCAGCATTGGAACGCATCCACTCGCACGCGGAATCAAACCAACGTTTCGGGGAATCACCGAGTCATCTAAACAAGAGCGAACTCGGTGATATGACGATCGAATCAAGATCGGTTTCGAACTCGAACTCAGAAGTGGGTTTACTGCCAAATCAGGAATCGGATCAAAACGAATCGAATCCGAACAAGTCAACCACACAACCGAATCGAAGTCCAGATCAACAACGAATCGGAACCCGGACAACAGAGGACCGGAAACACCAAAAACCGAAACGACGGAACACCTAAGGGGGCTCGGCCAAGAGCCGAGCCACCCACAGGTGGCTAGGCTCAGAACTGTGCAAACGCACAGTTCTGAGTGCCTATAAATAGGCCAGAGCATGGTTCATTTGAGAGGTTGGATTTTGGAGGAGGCGAAGCCCTGCTGGATTGGAGATTCGAAACATAAAAAGACTCAAACTTTAGGACTTCGGGGATTCCCTCATTCAGATCTGGTGCTCGGCGATCATCAACGCCAAATAAGGCAAGTGTTCGAGAGAACCGGATCTCAAATCCTCAGATCTACATAGGTACACTCCGGATCTAAGCTTGGCTCTTAGATCCCGAGATTCGAGCGGTCGTTTCCTTGGCGAAACGATCCCTCCCGGCTATTATCTCCTTGGTGGGATAATACCCGTTATACTGCGTAGATCCGACCGGATCCAGATCTCGCGGTGGTCCACGGCAAAGAACCCCGGCGCAGGCAAAGAACCCACCAAAGCGAGTGACCGCATAACAGGAGCTCGCGATTCGTTCGACAAAGAAGGAAACAAGTTGTAATTTTTCTTTATTTGTATTTTGATTTTTACTGTGGTTGCCAGATTGTTCGCGGGAAAATTCGTTGCTTTCTTCATTGTTGATATCATTGTACACTTTAATAATCGTTTATCGAATTACAAAGATCCGGTCTTTTTATAAGAGCCGGTTACAATAAAAATCAAAATACAAATAAAGAAAAATTACAACTTGTTTCCTTCTTTGTCGAACGAATCACGAGCTCATGTTATGCGGTCACTCGCTTTGGTGGGTTCTTTGCCTGCGCCGGGGTTCTTTGCCGTGGACCACCGCGAGATCTGGATCCGGTCGGATCTACGCAGTATAACGGGTATTATCCCACCAAGGAGATAATAGCCGGGAGGGATCGTTTCGCCAAGGAAACGACCGCTCGAATCTCGGGATCTAAGAGCCAAGCTTAGATCCGGAGTGTACCTATGTAGATCTGAGGATTTGAGATCCGGTTCTCTCGAACACTTGCCTTATTTGGCGTTGATGATCGCCGAGCACCAGATCTGAATGAGGGAATCCCCGAAGTCCTAAAGTTTGAGTCTTTTTATGTTTCGAATCTCCAATCCAGCAGGGCTTCGCCTCCTCCAAAATCCAACCTCTCAAATGAACCATGCTCTGGCCTATTTATAGGCACTCAGAACTGTGCGTTTGCACAGTTCTGAGCCTAGCCACCTGTGGGTGGCTCGGCTCTTGGCCGAGCCCCCTTAGGTGTTCCGTCGTTTCGGTTTTTGGTGTTTCCGGTCCTCTGTTGTCCGGGTTCCGATTCGTTGTTGATCTGGACTTCGATTCGGTTGTGTGGTTGACTTGTTCGGATTCGATTCGTTTTGATCCGATTCCTGATTTGGCAGTAAACCCACTTCTGAGTTCGAGTCCGAAACCGATCTTGATTCGATCGTCATATCACCGAGTTCGCTCTTGTTTAGATGACTCGGTGATTCCCCGAAACGTTGGTTTGATTCCGCGTGCGAGTGGATGCGTTCCAATGCTGGGGTGCGATTTGTTGGCTTCGTTGCCTCGTTAACCTGCTCCGTTGCGTAAGGTTTGGCTTCGGCGTTAGCGGGATAACGGTCGTGCTTGAATACGTCGCCCGATGGTCGGTTCTGTCGAATCGGCGTCGTCGAGCTGTGTTGTGGGACCTATAGGTAATTTTATACGCCTACAATAAGGAACTTACGTTTTACGTCTAGTAGATTATGCAAACCAACAGCATACAGAATATCATGAATATCATACATGGCTAGTTCCTCATATTTGATATATTGAGTAGGCAGGATTTTCAGTTTACACAGTTTCCTATATTTCTTAATAAGGGGTTTGAACAGAAGATAATCCTCATAGTGGGAGGCAATAGAAGATGAGGAACCAGACTCAGGCTTAGATCTTTTCTTAGGAGGTATTGTGACAGATATGATCAATTTGGGTTTGAATGAAATTAGACCGAAATATAAAACCCTAAAAATGAAAATAGAGCACAATAAGTACAAATGAACAAACCCTAAACCAAAACCCTAGAATTGAAATGTTAAAACTCTAGAGCAAGAAAAGAAATTAAAAGAGGAGAGATTACCCAGCAAATTTCCAACACGAAATTTGATGAAAGGATAGTCGCAGTCGACCGAAGAGAAGCTGTGGGCGACCGAGGGAAGAACTCTGATTTGGGGAAAAATTTTGAAATGAAGAAGAAGAAAGGAGTCGGATCATAAGAGGAGAGGAAGGAACGGCTAGGATCTGATTAGAAATGAGATCAAAGGTGATGGTTGATTCGGGTTTAAAAAAATAACCAAATAAAACCGAAACCCGATAACGAAATGAACAGAAAATAAAGAAAATTCCTTACGGTCGACCGTGGCGGTCGACTGTAACAATCTCCAGAAACTTTGACGGTCGACCGTGGCGGTCGACCGCGAGAAAAATAAAAGCATAGGTAGTTTTTAAAAACTGGATCTTGAGAGAAATGCAATTTGGACTTAAATAAAAATTTGTTTTATGTTTATTATTTATATATAAAAATATATAAGAGGTTCTTAGCTATTTAAATCATGAAATTATTTTATTTTAGCTTAATAAAAACTAAATCGTCATTAAAATTCAAAAACAACTATAAAACAAAAAAAATCACAACGATAGTTTCAAAACTTATTTTGGTACCCAAATCATTTTGGTACCACTAAAATTTAGGACATGACCCCGATCATGTAAATCCAAGGCCCTAGGGTTATGAACCCGCTTGGGCGTATTTTGTGCACCGATACGATCAAAACAAAAATCGTAAACATGACCCATACGATTGTAATTTGTGCAATATAGAGGTTTGAATGGTTTGTGTTGACCGAAATGAAATGCACGTGGTTCATTTACAAAAATAGATTTTTCTTTATGATTATTTTGCAAATGAGAATTTCTTTTCAAATCGAAACAAAACATGGCCAAATGACCAAAACGATCACAATAATCATATTTATACACATGAGCTTGTTTATGATTTACACTATGTGTGTGTACATGTGTATGAGATGAGGAAGCTTGATGGGATGCACTATCATGAATGAGCTTGTCAATTTTTTGTGCATTATGACAAAATTAGGCTAAATGGCCTTTAAGACCGCAAATAGAATATTTATGAATTTTGTCATACATGTGTATATAGTGAATAGGTTTCTTAGAAGAATTAACATTGTATTTTGCATACAAGTTCATAAGCTTTTTATTATTAGCAATACAAGCGTTTAGTGTTGAATCTAAGGTAGATATACGTTTTCTCATTTGATTCAACTCATCATTGTGCATACAAGCATTGCTACTAGAAGTAGGATAAACCAGATTTTTCATCATAGATTTTAACTTATCTACTTCTAACATGGCATCACGTTTTTCATGAAGCAAACTAGCATTTTTAATTCTCAAATTTTTATTGCATTCTTTAAGAATTATATTTTCACTTGCAATAAAATTTAACTTAGTGGCTAGTGTTTCATGAGTGGATTTCATATTTACATACTTACTCTTTACATCAATATAGCAATTGTGTAATTTTTCAAACTCAAGAGCAAGTTCATCAAAAGTAATAATATCATCGTTATCAAGCTCGCATACCTCACTAGGGTTATCACCTAGTGGTATTGTGCATGGAGATGAGGCTTCTTTAGAACTCAAAGCGGGATTTTCCAACGCTTGTTGAATAGCCTCCAAGTCCCCTTCATGCACTTCAATAAATTTTCATAAGGCGTAAGCACTATCAAAATTAGCAAATTTGTTAGAGAATGAAGAGTGAAAAGCATTAAGCAAATATTCTAATAAAAGCTTGTTCATATTAAACAATCTTTTATCATTTTTACTCCATTTGGATTTTTCCAAAATAGGAACGACATAGGCATCCTCAATAATTTCCCATAAATCAAATTGTTTAGATTGAACAAAAAGTTTGAATCTAACACGCCATTGATCATAGGAAAAAATATCCAAACGAGGTGCAACATTAATAGCATAACCTAGACTAGATGCATCATACATATCTATAATGATTATATGCAAGAAGCAAAAAGCAATCAACACTAGATTAGCACAAAAGCGATAACTTGGATCTTTAACTCAAGGCGATTAGTCCTTAAATCAAAGAGCACCAAGCTCTGATACCAATTGTTAGACCCTAGAGGGGGGGGGGA
>BQKN01050355.1:4719-16745 GCA_022839385.1 Asparagus kiusianus | reverse complement strand
TATATGATTAGACTAGTCATAGAGATTTTA
Organism: Asparagus kiusianus; assembly: GCA_022839385.1. NCBI lineage: Eukaryota > Viridiplantae > Streptophyta > Magnoliopsida > Asparagales > Asparagaceae > Asparagus > Asparagus kiusianus. The sequence continues at coordinate 16,715 of BQKN01050355.1, read as the reverse complement.
ATTTTAAACAATTCATAATTGTTCAAAATTCCATCCATAACAATTAAATATAGAATAGATTTGTTCAACAACTTCATCCATAATAATTAAGGATAGAAATATAATTGCATTGCATGTATATCTCTTCTAATGACAATAGTGAGACCAATTGGGTCCCATATTGAGGACCAATTATTAATCAAATTAATAATTTTAATTTAACAATCAAACACCTATCAGACCAACTGTTCATAAAAGCTCTTCCATAATATGGGATTAATTATTAATAAATAATATCTTACATTCAGTCCCTTCCCGTATCATTTATTTTAGGCAACTCTTTTAAGCATGATAATTCACCTATTTGCTTATGTCTAGATTACAATTCCCATGAACATAAAATAAAAATTATTTTGAAACATTAAAATATTTTATTTTTATAAGAAAATAAATTTTAATAAATATTTTTATAACCACCTACCGACAGGAATTTAATAACTTCATGAGAATGCATAATAAATTAACTTATCATAATGAGCATACTGGATCCTATCTAGATATCCATCATTTCCCTAAATAAAATTTAGCAACCTAACATTTCAGGTTGTGTAGCACTTGCTAAAAAAACTTAACCATCACATCAAAGTATACTAAATTGTCAAATCGAAAATGACAATATCATTAAGTCAAAGGGACCATGTAACAATTTGAATTCTCCATCTCTTAGGTGACTCGTCCTAGAAAATTCAAATACGGTCTAGCGCTACACACATCACATGTGTGCTTATGACATACACCGGGAGAATCCCCATTCCCGATGGTTGAGACCCACGACCACATCTCACATTTCGGTGTCATGCATAATAACCTGTTATAACAAAGTTATCATTTACTAGTTATAGGTTAAGCAAAAATTTAAGAAATTTCTAAGTTAGATCATATCTCCAAGCAAGCGACCATCACAGTGTATGATCTAACAAAATAACTTCTAAGGATATATAACAATTATATAAATAATACCTAAATTATATGTAGAACAATAAAATTTATTAACATTACAATATTATTACATAATTTGTGTTAGATGTTCAAGGGCATATTATTATTACTATTCTAGCAATATGATTGGTTTAATGATATGTTTGTGATCTATTGTTTAATGACTCCTGTATATACCATAGTTATTTCCAAAAATCCAACCATCTACATTATTTGGGGGTGTTTTTAAAAATATCAAAATTTGGAGGGTAAATTTAGAAATACGTCAGCTTTGGAGGGTAAATATTAAAAACCCCCTTTTAAGAAATAAAAGCAAGAATAATGTTATTGTAAAACACTACATTCTAATTTGAAATTTGATATGAAAGCCTTATTACGTAATAGTGATTATATACTAATCAATCCTAAAAAAATAAACTTATAGGTTATTTTGTTCAATTGTCAATTTTTTGGACGCCCGTTATTGAAATTCCTAGCTCCGCTACCATCCTTTTCTTTTCCGTAGAAATAAGGTTAAGAACTGATGTTACAGCTTTGTGCTATGAGGGGCACTATAGGCACACCATCAACCACACCATCAACCACACCTCCTCTCCTGCTACAGTGCAGCGGGTGTTGTACGCAGCGGAAATTTCGGCACCACCTCCGGTGCGCAAGGTGCACAACAAGAGATTAGATCGTAAGAATTCTCGTCTCACCAAGAAAACAAGAATCTGAAGCGAATATCTCAACAAAGTGAGATATTGGCTCTTCCTCTCATCAGTTCTAGGACTGACTTGTCGAGGGATCCTACAAGCTATTACAAATCACGGTAAGAACACAAATTTTACGTGGTTCGGCAAATAGCCTATGTCCACAGGGCAAGGAAGGGGAGATCTACTATTTGAGGGAGAGATACAACTAGGGTTTACAATCACTCAATCTAAACCCTCACACAAAACTCTCAAACCTCTCACACAATCTCTCTCTACAAAAGAATGCAAAACACTCTCACAAAAGCCGCTGTTTTTCTTCACCAACACGCTGCCCGAAGAGGAACTCTGCCGTGTCCCTCTTTTGCACAGCCGCTCTCTGCAATTATCTCCTTTCACCTGTACTTGCACTCTTCTGCCGAAAAGAATACTCGCAGCCACAAATCTCCTCGCACGAACTTCCTGCAGCCGCAAAAATCCAAGACCAAAGCTCCTTGCACACCTCCCTAGGTCACACATGAAGATATATATAGCGCATACAATCGGGTGGGCCATCAAAAGATCCTGCGGACAAAACCTCCTCCGCGTTCATTGTACTCTTCACGTGGGTCTATGGGAGTTCACGAGAACACCTCCCACGCAAATTGTAAGTGGCCCCCACTCATAATTCTCCACCTCGGTGAAGTTTTCCCAAAATTGAGCCGACACCAAAGCAACCAAATGTCGGTATCAACTCACCAAAATCGACTGCATCATAAATGACTGCCTACGTATCCTCTTACCCAAGGAATCAAGCCTTACGTAGTTCACCCAATGGCCTCGAAAAGCTCAACACCGAAGAATGTTCAAAAGTTCCAAACAATGACCAAACTTAACACCGGAAACAACTTTGGTCAACATATCTGCATGGTTGTCCTTCGTGTGGATCTTCTCCAACATGACGTCTCCTTCATCCAAAACGTCACGAACAAAATAGAATCTGACATCGATGTGCTTCGTGCGTGCATGATAAACCTGGTTCTTCATCAAATAGATAGCTGACATGCTATCATAATATTCCCGAAGGGTCTCCTGTGCAATCCCCAAGTTCTCCAATAATCCCTGCAACCACAAAGCCTCCTTCACAGCTTCAGTCAACACCATATACTCTGCCTCCGTAGTGGAGAGAGCCACTGTAGACTGAAGTGTGCATCTCTAACACACCGGTGCTCCTGCTAGTGTAAACACATATCCGTTAGTAGACCGGCGCTTGTCCAGATCCCCCGCATAATCAGAATCCACATAACCAATACAATCCTGCCCCTTCTTCTCATTCTTCTAAAATACCAAACCAACATCCACGGTACCTTTGATATACCGTAGAATCCACTTCACAGCCTCCCAATGACCCTTCCTGGGGTTGTGCATGTATCAGGATACCATGCTCACGGCCTATGATAAATCTGGCCTTGTACACACCATCGCATACATCAAGCTACCCATAGCATTGGCATATGGAACTTTGGACATGTATTCTCGGTCCTCAACTGAAACAGGTGACATCTTAGCTGATAGCTTAAAGTGGGGAGCTAATAGAGTACTCACTGCCTTGGCATTGCCATCATAACTGAATTTCTTCAGCATCTTCTGCAAGTAACTCCTCTGTGTCAACTCCAACCTCCCCTTCACCCTATCTCTTTCAATCTCCATACCAATATCTTCTTTCCTTCTCCAAGATCCTTCATCTCAAATTCGGATGACGGTTCTTTTTTCAACTTTCTAATAGCTGAAGTATTCCTGGAAGCTATGAGCATATCGTCAACATATAACAGCAAATAGATATACTCACTATTTTGTAGCTTGTGTATGTAAACACACGGGTCATATGGGCTCCTCGTGTACCCTCGGCCAATCATAAAGCCGTCGAATCTCTTGTACCATTATCGCAGCGATTGCTTCAATCCGTAAAGAGACTTCTTCAGCTTGCATACCAATTCTTCCTTTCCTGCAGCTTTGAACCACATAGGTTGTGTCATGTAGATCTCCTCTTCTAAATCTCCATGTAGAAAGGCTGTTTTCACATCCATCTGGACCAAATCCAAATCCAGCTGTGCCACCAATGCCAATAAAATACGAATCGACGAATACTTCACAACAGGTGAAAATACCTCGTTGTAATCAACGCCCTCTAGCTGTGCATATCCCTTGGCAACTAATCTGGCTTTGAATCTAATTTCCCCAATAGAAGATCCATCTTTCTTTGCATACACCCACTTGCATCCAATAGCCTTCATACCCTTCGGTAGCTTTGCAAGTTCCCAAGTGTCGTTCTTATGAAGAGACTGCATCTCCTCCTTCATGGCTTCCCTCCACCTAATCGAATCAGAACTTGACTCTGCTTCCTTGAATGTAGAAGGAACCAAATCATCAACGACTTCTGCTGATAAAGCATATGCAACCATGACATCGTCATATCTAGCTGGCCGACGAATGTTTCTTCTTGGTCTATTAGCTACAATGGACTCCTGAACATGACACTGTTCATGAGTCCCAACATCCACTGTATCCTCTAAATGCCCGGCTGTCATCCCATCTCCTTCCAGTGTCACCTCTGTAGGAGCCTCAATAGATACAATGCTATCTGGAGTGGGTGGAGTCACATCATCCTCCACCTATTGCGATATCCCAACTGTCTGATCTTCCTCCACTTGCTGAGGAACTTGAGGTTTCATCATGTACGCCTCGCCAAATGTGACATCCCTGCTAATAACTATCTTCTTGTCCTGTGGATCTCATAACTTGAAGCCTTTAACTCCATCTCTAAATCCCACCAAAGACTGCTTTCCTCGCCCTCGGATTTAATTTACCATCACTGACATGGTAATAAGCAGGACACCCAAATATCCGAAGCGACTCATAGTCACTAGCTACCGAACTAGACCATCGCTCCAACGGAGTCTTTCCCTGTATCGCAGTGTACGACAACCTATTCACAAGATGGCTCGCATAAACCAACGCCTCTGTCCAAAAGGATCTAGGCAATCCACTCTGCGTCATCATACATCATACCTTCTCCAATAAGGTACGGTTCAATCTCTCTGCCACCCCGTTCTGTTGCGGTGTCTCTCTAACTGTGAAGTGTCGCCTAATACCGTGATCCCAGAAAAACTACAGAAACGGATCACTCTTATACTCTTCACCGTTATCAGAACATAGAGTCTTTACCTTTCTATCTGTCTGTAGCTCCACTTTCTTCTTCCACTCCACAAAAATATCCAGGACCTGATGTTTATGCTTCATCGGGTATACCCAATTTCTCCTAAAATAATCATCAATAAAAGTGACAAAATAGTTGGCCCCACCAAGTAATGTGTGCTTGGAAGGGCCCCAAACATCTGTGTGAATGTAGTCCAATATACCTTGGGTATTGTGAATAGTGGTGCCGAATTTCACTCTTGTCTTCTTCTCAAGTATGCAATGTTCACACAGCTCCATCTTGCAGGTCTTTGCACCCTTCAATAGCCCCTGCTTCGCCAATACTTGCAGGGACTTATCACCAGTATGTCCTAATCTCATATGCCATAAGCTGGTAGTATCTTCCTTTGTGGTAATCGAAGCTGTCAGACCCCCTGTTACTGTCTTGCCTTTCAAGTAGTAAATGTTGTTTTCCCTGACACCTCGCATCACCACCATGGACCCATTTGTGATCTTTAGAGTCGCATTCTCTAAGATCACCTTATAGCCAGCTGCCTCCAAAGTTCCAAGCGAAATGATATTCTTCGTCAATTGAGGAACGAATCTCACTTCCTTCAGCTCCCGAGTTACCCCGTCACACATCCGAATCTGTACTATACCAATACCACCAATAGGGCATATGTGATCATTACCCATGAGCACGACATCCCCTCTTTCCAACTCCTCAAAGCTAGAGAACTAATCCCTCATAGGGCAAATATGGTATGTAGCACCAGAATCCATCATCCACTCCGTAGAGTCAGCATAACAAACTGACAGTAATGCAGAGCAAGAATAGCCTGAAGAATCCGTATCTGAATTGTCGTCACTAGCCTTGACAACATTCACTTCCGAAGCTTGTACAGCTTTCCCTTTATTCTTCCCAGCTTTATCTTTCAACTTTGGGCAGTCGTTCTTCCAATGTCCTTCTTCTTTGCAAAAGCGATATTGATTCCTACCAATATTTCTATGGCTACCTCTTGACTTCGATCTTGAGCGATCACCTGGATGACGGTTTGGACCACGGCCTCGAACTGCTAATGCATCTCCCGATGCCTTCTCGGAGGGTTCGCCATCACTCTTCCTCAACTCATAATTCACTAAAGCTGAGGTCACCTCCTTGTAGCTAACCGTAGTTCTTCCATTTATCATAGTGAGAACAAACGTACCAAAATCATCCTCCGGCAATGAATACAATAGTAGCATCGCCTTGTCCTCATCCTCAACCATGATATCTACATTTTCCATATCCGAAATTAGCTTCGTGAAGTTGTTAACATGCTCCCGAATGGAAACTCCCCTCATCATCTTGAATTGGTAAAACCTTTTCTTTAAGTGAAGCCGATTCTCAATGCTCTTCATCAGATACTTCTCATTGAGTGTTTCCCACATTCTCTTCGCCGACGTCTCGTTCATTACGTCATAAATAAGATCCGGCGTCAAGCATGACCAAATAACTCCACAAGCCCTACTATTCATCTTCTTCCAAACCTTGTCTTCCATATCAGCGGGTTTCTCTTGTAACTCAAGAGTCTCCTCCAAATTCTGTGCATCCAAGACGTCCATCACCTGACACCTCCATAATCCGAAATTAATCTTGCCGTTGAACTTCGGAACATTAATCTTCGTGTTATTGATGCTCAGACTCTGTATCGCCTTCGAAAGAGACGATCCTGATGTGCTTGTTTCTCCCATATTGTCGATCTAATTCTTCAAATAGGAATCCTTCAGTGAATCCTTCGAACAAGCCCCAAATCCAACCCGGAGCTCTGATACCACTTGTTGTGCGTAGCGCAAATTTCGGCAGCACCTCCGGTGCGCAAGGTGCACAACAAGAGATTAGATCGTAAGAATTCTCGTCTCACCAAGGAAACAAGAATCTGAAGCGAAGATTTCAACAAAGTGAGATATCGGCTCTTCCTCTCATCAGTTCTAGGACTGACTTGTCGAGGGATCCTATAAACTATTACAAATCACAGTAAGAACACAAATTTTACGTGGTTCGGCAAATAACCTACGTCCACGGGGTAAGGAGTGGGAGATCTACTATTAGAGGGAGAGATACAACTAGGGTTTACAATCACTCAATCTAAACCCTCACACAAAACTCTCAAACCTCTCACACAATCTCTCTCTACAAAAGAATGCAAAACACTCTCACAAAAGCTGCTATTTTTCTTCACCAACACGCTGCCCGAAGAGGAACACTGCCGTGTCCCTCTTTTGCACAGCCGCTCTCTGCAATTATCACCTTTCACCTGTACTTGCACTCTTCTGCCGAAAAGAATACCCACAGCCACAAATCTCCTCGCACAAACCTCCTGCAGCCGCAAAAATCCAAGACCAAAGCTCCTTGCACACCTCCCTAGGTCACACATGAAGATATATATAGCGCATACAATCGGGTGGGCCATCAAAAGATCCAGCGGACAAAACCTCCTCCGCGTTCATTGTACTCTTCACGTGGGTCTACGGGAGTTCACGATAACACCTCACACGCAAATTGTAAGTGGCCCCCACTCACAGCGGGCCCCATATAAAAATTTTAAAAAATTTCATATGGGGCCCGCTGCACTGTAGCAGGAGAGGAGGTGTGGTTGATGGTGTGGTTGATGGTGTGCCTATATCATTTTCCTTGTGCTATTGTTAAGCTTTCAGCTCACGCAGCCAAATTTGATTCAGCTCCTCATTGCATGAACAGAGACAAAATAGACTTTTAACTGCTTTAGTTAGAGCTGTGTGCGCTTTCGTTTCTAACATACTAAATATTTTAAGTCACAATCTGCTTTGTTTTATGCAGATGCGGGTCGAAATGAGAACAAGGGAGAGCTATGCATTCTTCAGAACATGTAAAAATTGAATTACAAATAACTGGGCTTACTACAATATGTAAGAAGCAGCGCATAATAGAAAAACTGAAGGCCTGACAGCGGCCCATTACAAGCCCTCATATTAATGTTGACTTTTGTCAAAAAACATTTGGGCTTATTACAATATGTAGGCCTATTTCTACTTGGCCCAACCTAGCTGTCTTTTTTCCCCCTTTTCATTTTCCCATGCTGATTCATGTGATAAAATGGTAATCCTTGAACTTCTTAAGAAAGGATATTATGTTACATAATATCAATATTATTGATTTACCTTTTTGTGTGTGTTTGTGTGTGGGTGTGTGGGTGTGTGTGGGTGTTGGGGTGGGGGGTGGGGGGTTGACTAGGCATTAAAATTACCTCTTTGTTAATTTGAAATAAAATACTCAAAAAATTCTTAGAGGCAACTGTCAAATTTAAGAGGAGGAGGCCTGTTATATGCAAGTGCTTGCTTCATCCACATACTTTACCCTGATAAAATTTCATCATTAATTATCTATGAGCTGCATCACGCATGGAAAATCTGCCACAGCTGAGCCAGAGCTACGTAAACCTTAACGAGATACAATCATCATCATTGTTACTATTTCGTCTAATAAACTACATATTACTTATACGTCGCCAGTCTTTAATTGGTATGTATATATCCTCAGGGTCAAGGGCAACGATAGCCTGCAGGGATCTGCATGCCACAAGCATTAATCGGAACGCTGACATCAATGCGAGTGTTCACCCTAATCCCCAGTATGTTCAGCTTCACTGCCTCGCACAGACAAGCGGCGGCGTCGAGGGCCAGGAGGCCACCGAGGACCGAGCAGCATTCTCGGTCCTGACTCCCGAGCCTTATACCAATGAGCCCGTTGAGCAAATTGGCGCAGACGCCGAGTCTCAGCGAGTTCATCGGACATGTAGTGGGCGATGAGGGTTGGGACGGAGGTCGCGGGGACGGTGGACAAAGAGACGTAGGGGTCATTTCTTGCGGTGATGGGGGCGAAGGGGTCATTTCGAGTGGTGGAGGAGGCGGGAGGACGATCTCAGGGTCAGTGAGGATGGAGAGGGAATTAGTGAAGAGGAGGAAGGTTAGGACGGTGAGAATGGAGATAGAGGAAAATTTAGGAGCCATGAGAAAGAGGGTTGATGGTGAAGTGAGGTAAGGTGGTGGGGGTATTTATAGTAGCTAGGGTTAAATGTGGACAATAGGTTTGTAATATGGATATTCAATTGATTATATTTTCAAAAGAGGGTGAGCCTTGGGGGGTAACAGTAAGGTTGTTGAATTTGTTGGAAATTTATCAAATAAAATTATAGCATGTAAAATAATCCGAAATAAAATAATAAGAAAGTCTGGCCTGATCGGGAGCAGTCTGTAAACACTGCCCTAGAAGATTGAGGACCTGCCTATTGCCTTAGCGCAGATGATCATCTCTCCCCTAGCGGTAAAACCCCCCGGAAGCGGCCGACCTCTGTACTCAGGCGAGAGAACAGAGTTTTAGCTCGAACGAAAAACGGTTGCCCAAATTAACACCAACATATGAACGAAAATAATATGCAGAGGAGAGAAGAGGAAGAAGAGAGAATTGTTTCTGTATTTTTCTGAATGTGAATAAGGGGTGTATATATAGGGTTGAGAAAGCCATTATAATTCCTACAATTAATACGATAATGTTAGTAACGTTCTCCATAATGTATAGTCTACGCACGTTTTAATTGTATTTATAACACTATTCCATGTGAGACTATTCATGAAGACAAAATTGCATTTTCTCCAACAAAATATCCAACAGTCCCCCCCTAAAAGGCAATACTGACTGAAAACTGATAATCACATTTTATTACAGTTTTATACCCTCATTATCTATTTTATATGAATAAATATACCACTAATAATTGTTTTTATCTTTAATTGCAGGTTAATGAAGAATAAATCTCAAACTCCCATCTCTCAACAAAAAGCCCTTGATTTAATGAAGAAATGAAGCCCATGAAGCCAAAGGAATTCTTTCAAATATTTAATGAAGAAATAAATCAAAGCCCAAGTGGAAAATCAAGAGAAAATGCCAAAGTCCAAATGTTGAAGCCCAAAAGAACAAGCAAAGCCCAATGTCGAAGCCCAAAATCCAATGGAAGAAGAATTCTGTGGACAGCAAAAGAAGAGAGCTTGACATCGATGCCCGTATCGATGCCCGTATCGATGCCAGCATCGATACCCCTATCGATGCTGGTATCGATATGACGCACAGTTTGTTACGAATCTATAGCTGATTTTTGGATAAGATTTCAATCCAATGGCTCTCATTCACTAATGTTTACTATAAATAGGAGTAGAGAGTGAGGAGTTAGAGGGTAAAAAATTTTGTAACTCCATTTAGAGAGGAGGGCTACTCTTAATTGAGAAGGCCTTCCAAAAATTATAACTTTTGTTACAATTAATAATAAAAAATTTTCTCCACTTCAAATCTTCTTCTCTTTGTTGGATGATGATGATGGAGATGAAGAAAAGTTTGAAGGTTTGTTTTTCTTTTATTTTTCTCTTTTATTTCTTTTTAGTAATTTTTTTATTGTTGCTTATTAGTTAGATTTACATTCATGCTTGTAGAGTAGATTTCTTTTCTTGTCTTTTTATTTCTTTTTGCACTTTATTTTATAGAGTAGATTTATTTTCTTGCAATTTATTTTATAGTTTAGATTTTAATTCTTTGTAGTTAGATTTATTTCTTGTTCATAGTTTAGATTTTTATTTTAATTTTGTAATTAGTTCTTTTTCTTCTTGTTTTTATTTTTTTAAGATGTGAAATTAATTCTTGTAGGAATCTTAGAATTATATGATACTAGTCTAATTTTCTTTATATTATGAAAATTATTCTCTTGCACTTAAATATTCATGTTTAGGATAATCAACTAGAAAACTAATCGGTAGAAGAAGAATTTAATAATCTATGTTTATCTTAAATGGTTTGATAGGTTATGCTTATGAATTCTAGGATTAATATCTTGTTGTTGCTCTTATCATGAATAGTAATTTTGACTTAGATGATAATTTGATAGGTTATACTTTCCTTAAATGGTTTGATAGTCTATGCTTAATAAATCTAAGTTGAAATATGATAAAAAGAGAATAGTTTGTATTTTATAATTGAGATTAGTTAGTGGATTAAATTCTAAATTTCTCATATCTTAATTGAATCCTCCATCTTGACTTTCTTGAACTTTCTTTTTATTTTTGATTTTATTTCTTGATTTTATTCATTCTTCTTTCTTGCCTTTGATTTCATTTATTTTTTGATTCTTATTTCTTTCCTCTAAAATTCAATTTATTGTCTCTTACATATATTCACAACAATCACTCATCACAATCATACTTATTCTTTAATCCTATTTTGTCGCGTAAACAACATAAGAACCTATTTTAATAATCTCTTAAAATCACATTCCTCGTGGGATCGATAACTTTTTATACTATAACTTGATCAATTGTGCACTTGCAACTTTAGTACATAATTATGTCGCAACAAAAACTCAAAATCAATAAATAAAACAATAAATTACAAAACAAATATAGGTTGAGCAACCTTTCTTATCGTGAATTCGGGAGAGGTAGCTTTCGTCTTTGAACATTTTCTTAGTGAGTTCACAGTCATCTGAGGGACATAATGGACTAGACCTTGAATTAGGCCCCTTGTACCAGATATTAACGGAAACACACACAATATGTCTTCATCTATTGAACAAAACGGGCTGAGCGTTAAAGGTCATACTCACAATAACCGACTCATGAGAGTTTATAGGGGTTAGCACAGCCCCCTCCCCCCCAACCGCGACCATCACAGTTCCTCTCATGTAGGTAAGTCCTCCAAGAGTACTACAGCTGGATATCGTATCCTTAGCAATACATGTATTGGACTTATTAAGAGTAAAACTCAGCCTAACCAGCTGTATCATAAAAGCATCGTCATCATAGAGAAGGGGAAGTAGCACATACTACTATAATGATATATAAATATATCTAGGTCGATGCTCCACACGATTATCACTAGTCTAGCTTGCTACTATCACATTAAACCTATATTGGGACTACGTCTCCAAATAAAGGTTGGGTTACCACTGTCAGTGACATTACTTATTGGCTTAACCCCATCTTCCTCGATGAATCCAGAACCACACTCCTGGATAGACATTTTGTTAATGGGTCAGCAAGATTCTTTTTAGACTTTACAAAGTCTAGAATCACAACTTTGCCTAACAGACG
>BQKN01050353.1:796-16961 GCA_022839385.1 Asparagus kiusianus | reverse complement strand
GTGACGCAACCGGCCTTCAAGATCCGGGTGAATGAAGAGATCGAATACGAATTCGATCAGAAGAAGTTCGAAGAGTACCTCTCCTCCTCCTCCTCCAGATCCGCCTCTCCGCAACGGCGTAGAAAGAACTCATCTCCCAAAAGGGCTCGCGGGATCTCCAACTCCTCAATCCGAGACTCCGCCATCGCTGCCACTACGCCCGTACCACGCAACGGCCCCGCGTCGATCAGCGTGGTTAAGGCTGTAGACCCAACCCTCACAACCGCCACAAAGGCGATAGGTAATGCTGCTCCAACTCCATCAAAGAGAGCGATCCAAAGACGTCGCCAACGTCTCGCTCAACAGCTCGCCAAGGCCAAGGAGTCAAAGGATGGAGTGTGCTATGCAGAGGACTTGAAGTCGAGGCAGCAACAAGAGCAGCGGCGGGTAATCAACTTCCCCTCCAAATCAGGAGTGAATGAGTGGATCCGCGTCAAGAGGAACCGCTCCACGCTCGAGGAGCGAATCAAGAAGCGCCGCGCTCTACTTGCACACGCCCGACTCCTCCTAAAGAAGGCGGAAGAGATGCAGCAAGAAACGGTGGTCAAAACACCATCTACAAACAAGCTGGTGTGGGTTCCTAAATCGACACCAACACTTCCAGCAAAGAAGGGCAAGATTATCGCCCAGAGTTCAACCAAATCGGAGCATACTCCTCCTGTACCGGCACCCTCAACAGGGCCAGGTAAAAAAGGGGATCATTCAAGATCCCAGGTTCCTTTGACAAGTCGCCTCGGTCCCTTACCGGAGAACCGAGGCAGAATACCCGTCAAAGAACGGCTGGGACCATTGAAAGGTCCCCAAGTTAAAAACCAGGCTGGGGGTGGAATCAATCCCTCTAAGAATATTGACAAAGGGAAAGCCCCTATTACCGACCGCACTGAATTGCGAGTCGAGCTAAAAGAGCCCGTTCGATTTCTACGCTCTCAAAAGCGTAAAATTGAACGGGCCACTCTTGAAAAATCTAACCGATTTTTGCATTCCCAAAAGGAAACACACTCGTCTGAGGATGAGCGTGTTATACCGAGGGACATCCACCAGCACTCCGTAGGTTGCTCCAGCTATCAAGCTGATGAGCTGTACTACAGGGCTGGGGGTATGGAAAAATCTCGAAAGAGGTACATGCAGGATATGGAGTCCCACTGCCCATGTGCCAACATTATCAAGGCAGTGCTGTCCGAGTGTTGCTGTGCTCAAACCCCAACAAGAATCTCGGTGTTCGAGAGACTCTCCAAGCCGAAGCGTTTCCACAAGAAGAAATCGCTCCGCCGAGAGGATGAATACTCGAAAGTGTCAGTCAACATGACCGGCAGAGGGGGATCAACACCACGTCTCAACTTGGATCAGCTTGCTGAGGCATCCCGATGCATGACATGGTTGCGGTCGGGAACCATCAAACGAAACAATTACCCAAGAGTACACAAGGGACTTTCCCTAGAAGAAGAGGAATCCGATGCTGATTCTGATACCTGCTCCGCCGTCGCATCCGACGACACAACTTCAAGTGCGGGCCAACCTTATGAATCGCTCATGATCAGCGCCGAACAAGTGTCGAAGATACTTGAAGAAGCCCTGGCCAAGCAGAAGGAGAGCTTCAAATTTGAAATGGAAATGGCCATGCAGCGGATGAGGGAGATGCACGACCAACAGATCGCGGCGATGACGGTTCACCAAGGAGAACCGAGCCAACGCAATCCAGAGGAGCATGAGCGGGAAGCGGATAATGTCAACATTCCTCCCATCAATACCAACACTGGGAGTGGTCCCGTAGAAGATAATACAAAAGAGGACCACGCCGCCTCTCCCAGAAGCCACTCGAAGACCGAGACGGTTGAGGACAGGAAGATGAGAGACCTGGAGAGCAAGATCAATGCATTGATGAATGCTCAGGAGGTAAAAAGATCCGGTATACCCTGCCCATATCCGAGGGAGTGGGAATCGATCCCATATCCGGCAAAGTTTAATCTAATTAACTTTACGCCGTTTGATGGGAAGGGTTCCCCTACCCAGCATTTAATCTACTTCAAGTCTCATTTAGGAATCATTTCCGAAAATGAGCCCCTCATGGTGCGGTCATTCGTCGGCACTCTTCGCGGAGCTGCCTTCGATTGGTATCGCCGTCTCAAGCCTGGAAGCATCAACGGCTGGGATGACATGGAGGACATGTTTTTAACCAATTTCTTTGATGATGACACCGAGGTTTCAATCGGCACGCTGTTCGATGAAAAACAAAAGAACGGCGAGACGGTTGAAAACTTCGTGAAAAGATTCCGGAACAAAGCTATGAATTGCAGGGATCCGGTCAGCGAGGATTTCATCCTTGAGACTTGCCACAACAATTTGACGCTCGACATCCTTGAAGCCATGGGAATGGCGCCATCTAAAACCTGGAAGGATTTGAAGATGCGTGGAGAGCGAGCCGAACGATTCCTCAAAAGGAAGAAAGCGGAGAGAGGGCAAATTCCCAACAATGCCTCGCAACCAAATTTTACCCCCAAGGGTAAAGGGAAGGCGCATGCGAATGCGGTGGTCGCAAATCAAGTCTTTGAAGTGCAAGCACCACCGCAACAGCAGCCACAGCCGCAGCAGCCGCAGCAGCAGCAACAGAGGGCGCCTCAACAACCCAGGTGGCAACAGCAGCCCCAGAAACAAAAGGTTGGAGAGCCGAGGTTCCCAAAAGTCTACTCATTCAAAGAGGATGAAATCCCGGGTATTTTCAAATACCTCGTGGAGAACAACAAGATCAAGCTGCCGCCAATTCAGGATCAAGAAGATGCCAAGAGGGTCAACGATCCAAAATATTGCGCATTCCACCGAGCAGTGCACCATCCTACCAAGGTGTGCTACGCTCTCAAGGACAAGATTCAGGCCCTGATCGATGTTGGGGTCATCACTATGAAACAGCCCAAAGAAAAGAAGGTGGGTGCGAACACCGTATCCATTAGCTTTGGATCGGTTCCCTCGAGTTGGTTCCAACACGAGTCAGTGATCAAAGCGGCGGTGAAGACAGTGAACGATGATCCACACCAGCAGCGCCAGAAAGGGTTTGTGCCACACACAGCCCCAAATGGCGAGATCTTGTGGGTTCATCCGGACTTGATCGCAGATGAACAGTGGGCCGGGACCTCTTCCACAAAGAACAAGAAGAAGTCGAAGAGGAAGGGCAAATCCTGTTATGGGGCCTCTGCTATACCGGGGGTGGATGATGACAAAATTCCAACCTTCCCACTTTCTGAGGATGAGCAGGAAGCCTTTGCGACTCGAAGCGGGAACGAATATCACTTCAAGTATCCGGATGCTACTGAGCAATTGGGTACCAAGACCCCACCTTCCAAGACGCTGGCAGAGTTGGGAATTTCAGCAATTCCCCCAACACCTGCGGTGGCGACGGAGAGAATCCCACAGAAGGATAAGGGAAAAGAGCCCGTACGTCAAGAAGCTCAGAACCCGAGGCCGTCTCGATTCAATAATCCAATTGGACGAGACAAACCGGGGAATGCAAGCTCTCAGCCCCATTTCGACATTATGGCGCAATTGGCCAACATCCCAGCCAGGATAACTCTATACGAGTTGCTGCGATTGTCGAAGGATACACGGAAGGCACTACAAGAAGCCTTGAGTGATTCCGAAGCCTTCTTGACTCGGATCAAACCATCTTCCGAAGAACCGGAGTCGTCAGCTCAGCATTGCAATCTGGCGGCACATTACTTCCCCTGCATCTCTTTCACCAAAGAAGACATGCAGACAAGGAACTCCAATCATGACAGGCCCTTGTACTTCACCGGGCATATCGGCTCCAGCGTTGTCAACCGGATCCAAGTCGATCCGGGTTCCGCTGTGAGCATCATGCCATTCCGATTGATGCATCATCTCAGAATCCCGACTAGCAAATTAGCGTCCACTGGCACGACGATCTACGGATTCAACACCAGCGGGTCTAGGCCCTTGGGGAAGATCCGAATCAAGTGCCAGATCGGGGATTTGAAGTCGGAGGTCACATGCTATGTGATTGACGCGGAAACTTCCTATAATTTGCTGTTGGGTCGGCCTTGGATCCACGGTAACCTTATAGTCCCGTCAACTCTGCATCAGTGCTTCAAATATGTGGGCACAGATAATGAAGTCAAGACGGTGGTCACGGATAAGCAACCGTTCAAGGGATTGGAGAATTATTTCACCGATTCCCTTTTATACGGCGCTGAATCCGATACTGAACCATCGGCCCAAGGAACGGACAGCGGAGATGAAGCTGATACCGAACCAGGGCTTGATTATGATGGCGGTTTTGTTTTAAACGACATTGTACCCATTGTAATCAATCTTGACGATGATGAATCATCGGAAGATAGTTGTAATTGGCAACTTGCCGAAGAACTATCAATAAACGATGATTTAGAGTACTCGACGGGTCTTGATGATATCACTAACGAACTCTATGCTAACCCTGATTTGTATATGCCTCTTCAATCATTTTGTTTGACGAAGAAGCAGGTACACGACCCTTGCGGAACAACGCTCATCATCCCCGCAGGGATTGGGGGTGGAAAGGAGGTCGTCTACGGCAAAGGAAGAGCATCTCCGATACCCAACCATTTCTTGGAAGAGGAAGACGACGATGATAAACCAGCCCGTCATCTATCCAAATACGATGCGAAAGCGCGCAACATGATGGAAAGGCACGGGTATGACTTCAAGATCGGAGAGGGTCTTTTCTTTGGTCGAGGTCCACGGGTTCCACCCCGGATGGCTTATGTACCGAAGGGAAAACCCGATGATTACTATCGCCACAAAAGAGGTCTAGGCTATGTCTCATCAGATGATGAGTGTGGCTGGCAAATCATCGACCAGATTGCTAACAAGACTAGGAAGGGATATTCCTCCGACTCTTCGGGTTGGGATTCCGACGCTAGTCTTGGTGAGGTGTTTAAGAAGTTAATGTCGAATATGGTCACGATTGATCCAACGACAATAGAAGAAGATGATGAGATGCCAACATGGGAAGACCCGTGGGTTCATCACTTAAACATGCAGTATGGCGACCGGTTCGAGCAAAGAGAGCCTCCTACCGAAGACCAAGTCGTTCAGGTGAATATGGGAACCGAGGAAAATCCAAAGCCAATATTCATCAGCGATAGCCTCTTACCTGAAGAGAAGGAAGAGTTGATTTCTCTTATCCGGGAGTACATCGACGTGTTCGCCTGGAATTATGAAGACATGCCAGGTCTCGACCCAAACGTAGCAGTGCATCGTCTCAACATCAAGCCGGAGGTCAAACCAGTCAAACAACAACAACGACGGTTTCGTCCGCAAATGATGGAAGCAATCGAAGCTGAAGTCAAAAAGCTCATCGACTCAGGATTCATCCGGGAGGAGCAACATCCCGAATGGCTTGCTAATATTGTTCCGGTCCTGAAGAAGAACGGGAAGATCCGGATATGCATTGACTTCAGGGACCTCAATGCTGCTTGCCCAAAAGATGACTTTCCTCTCCCCATCACGGATGTTATCATCGACAACACGTGCGGGTTTGAGAGGATGTCCTTTATGGATGGTTTCTCTGGTTACAACCAGATAAAGATGCATCCAGATGATGAGAAGCATACTGCATTCAGAACGCCTCTCGGCGTATTCTGCTACACAGTCATGCCCTTCGGCTTGAAGAATGCAGGTGCTACATATCAGCGAGCCATGTCGAAGATCTTTCAAGAGCATCTCCGAAAGACCGTCGAATGCTACGTGGACGATTTGGTCGTGAAAAGTCGTGATAAAAATGATCACATTAAAGACTTGAAGACCATGTTCGACTTGATGCGGGCCCATCAGTTGAAGATGAACCCTACCAAGTCTTTCCTCGGAATGTCCAGTGGTAAATTCTTGGGATTCGTCGTCACCACCAAAGGTATCCACATTGATCCGGATAAAGTGAAGGCGATCAATGAATTGCAACCTCCGAGGAACCTCAAAGAACTCAGAGGATTGCAAGGGCGATTGGCTTATATCCGTCGGTTTATCTCGAACCTTTCAGGAAAATGCCAACCGTTCTCTAGGCTCACAAAGAAGGGCGTGTCATTCGTATGGGACGAGGCTTGTCAAAAAGCGTTCGAGAGTATCAAGGAATATCTCTCGAAACCTCCCGTACTCGTTGCACCGAAATCGGGCAAACCGTTCTTGATTTATGTCAAGGCGACGAGCCACTCATTAAGTGCATTGCTTGCACAAGATGACGATAACGGTCACGAGCAGGCGGTATACTACTTAAGCCGAACCATGGTAGGCGCAGAATCTCGATATCCTATGATTGAGAGGGAATGCCTCGCCTTAGTGTTCGCCATCCAGAAGATGCGGCATTACTTGGTTGGACAAACCATCTACGTCATCTCTAAAGTTAACCCGGTCCGAGTGTTCATGACTCAACCGGCTTCCATGAGCTGGCGATTAGCGAAGTGGGCTCTACTCTTGTCCCAATACGATCTGCACTTCAAACAGCAGAAGTCAGTAAAAGGACAGGCCATCTGTGATCTCTTGGCATCTAATCCAACGACGGACGCCGCCGAGATATATGACGATTTACCTGATGAAACCCACGAAGTCAACGCAACTTCACACCAACAAGTGTGGCGTTTGTACTTCGATGGCGCTTCACGAGCAGCTAATGCCACAAGTGCTTCTGGATGTTCGAAGGTCTCCTCCGGAGTTGGGGTGGTCTTAGTCTCCCCGGGAAAACATGTCATGCCTCGAGCTTACTCATTAACTGAGCCATGCTCGAATAACGTGGCAGAGTATAACGCACTGATTATAGGACTCAACTTTGCCAAAGAGCTGGGGGTTGAGTATCTCGAAGCCTTCGGTGATTCTCAACTAATCGTCAAACAAGTGCAAGGGGAATACGAAGTCCGAAGTCAGGATTTGCTACCATACCACAAGATGGCGGTGGAGCTAGCGGAATCGTTTGAAGGGTTCTTCATCGAGCACGTTCCGCGGCTGCAGAACACCTATGCAGATGCGTTAGCAGCTTTAGCTGTGTCCTTGGCACAGCCTCCCGGAACAGAGCAATTTGTTACAGTAAGAACGCACCAACTCTTAGTGCCACTTCATGATGAAAATGGCAAGGAGGAAGAGGCCCAGGAGGTGCACACAACTCAGGCTGAGTTTGAACCCCGAGATTGGCGCTTCCCCATCGTCGACTACGTCTTGCATGGAATCTTGCCAGAAGACGTAAAGGAGAGAGAGTCGATCAGACGAAGAGCTCCAAGATTCTACTATAATACAGAGAATCGAACGCTATACCGCAGGGGGTATGATGGCATGCTGGCACGTTGCCTATCAACCAAAGAAGCTGAAGAAGTGCTTAAAGAGGCACATGAAGGAGAGTGCGGCGCGCACCAACCTGGTCCCAAGCTTTATGATCGCATCAGGAGAATGGGATACTTTTGGCCCTCCATGATGCATGAGGCAATTGTATACGCCCGGAAGTGTCACGCGTGTCAAGTACACGCGAATTACATGCACCAACCTCCGGAACATCTACATCCTTCGGTTACGTCGTGGCCATTCGAGACTTGGGGAATGGACATTGTTGGTCCTATAAACCCCCCATCAGTCAAAGGCGATCGGTTCATCCTGGCGATCACTGATTACTTCTCCAAATGGGCTGAGGCAGTTCCACTCAGAGAAGTCAAGACGAGCAATGTCATTACATTCATCAAGCACCATATCATCTACAGGCATGGTGTTCCAAGGCGAATCATACATGACAACGGTCCTCAATTTATTAGCAACGTCTTCATAAGGTTCTGCGAAAAGTTCAAAATTCAGGACATATCGTTAACAGCCTATAACCCCACAGCAAACGGGTTAGCTGAAGCCTTTAACAAGACTATCATAAAGCTCTTGTCAAAGCTTGTGAAAAATAACAAGCGAGATTGGGACGACAAGCTCGGCGCAGCTTTATGGGCCTATCGTACCACGGTACGTACACCGACTGGCGCAACCCCGTACTCATTGGTGTACGGATGCGAAGCCGTTCTCCCTTTGGAAATCCAAATTCCATCTCTTCGGATCGCTCTTGCAACCCAGATGACGACCGAAGAACAGCATCAGAAGCGCCTCGAAGAACTCGAGATGCTCGATGAAAAGCGCCTGGAAGCTCAGCAGCATATTGAGTTTTACCAAGCCAGGATTTCTCGAGCCTTCGACAAAAAGGTTCGACAAAGGAGTTTTAAGGAAGGGGACTTGGTCTTAACCGAGAAACGTCCTATGATCCTTAACTCCAAGAAGAAAGGCAAGTTTGAACCCAAATGGGAGGGACCGTTCGTAGTAGAAACAGTTTACTCGAACGGCGCCTATCGTCTAGTCACCAAAGATGGTGACCGGCTCATGATGCCAATAAATAGCAAATTTCTGAAGAGATACTATCCGTAGTATCCTCAGAAGAATTGAGGTACCGGGAAGTTCCCGGAAGAATACCACATCGGGGTATTCTTAGGGATAACCCGGTCGCTGATGAGCAAGAAATCAATATTCGAATTCCGAATATTCTTGTTTGTCAGAATTTAACTCTCACAAACACTCTTTTGCTGAGATGAGATCTAATCATTGATTCTCCCCTCGCAGAACTTTTAGTGGTTTCTGACTACTCATAGTCTCCACCACACCATTCCAGTTTGGTCAAACCTTATGACAGTTAGGGCCAAAGCCAAATTCCCCTCTCGATTCCGTCAAAGAACGAGAGGTCCACAAATCAATCGATCAAACCTTCTTTCGGTTATGATCATTCTCACGTTTCCCACTTGGTCAAACCTTACTACAGTTAGGACCACAACCAAAATCCCCTCTCGATTCCTCCAATGAACGAGAGGTCCACTTTCAATTCAAATGACCAAACCTTACGACAGTTAGGGTCGTTTGAACCTTTCGATTCGGTAACTAAACCTTACGACAGTTAGGGTTATCCGAATCTTTTCGATTCTCGGAGTGGAGATCCCACCTCGAGTTTCCTTTCCTGCTGAAGATAGAATATAAAATTCTTCCTCTTCAGAGTCAAATGACCAAACCTTACGACAGTTAGGGTCATTTGAACCTTTCGATTCGAGTAACCAAACCTTACGACAGTTAGGGTTATCCGAATCTTTTCGATTCTCGGAGTGGAGATCCCACTTCTAGTTTCACCTGTTGGATCCTGGGGGTGGAGATCCCACCTCGAGTTTCCTTTCCTGCTGAAGATAGAATATAAAATTCTTCCTCTTCAGAGTCAAATGACCAAACCTTACGACAGTTAGGGTCGTTTGAACCTTTTGAGTCAAATGACCAAACCTTACGACAGTTAGGGTCGTTTGAACCTTTTGATTCGATGACCAAACCTTACGACAGTTAGGGTCGTTCGAACCTTTCGATTCGATAATCAAACCTTACGACAGTTAGGATTATCCGAATCTTTTCGATTCTCGGAGTGGAAATCCCACTTCTAGTCTCACCTTTCCCTTGGCTTTGCTTTCAGAAAAGACAGGGATGAAGTCGGCGCCTAATACGCGTTGCTGGGTAGTCTTTCCCGTGAGAAAGACGAAGTCTATGTATTCAAAGTCATAGCATAAAGTCTCGGAGGGTTCGCTCTCTTAGCACAACGTTACATGCGGAACGGACCTAGACAAATCGCATGCTAGCCCGACACAAACGGTAGTCGGTAAAGGCACGTCAAACCCGTTGAGGGCTGGGGGTTGGCCAATAATCCCAAAGTCTATACCTAACACGTATAGCCGGTTTAGTCTTTTACCGATTAAAGAAGACACCACGGCATATCAAGAAACATCATGTAAAAAGAAGCAAATAAGGAGTCTCTAATAAAAGATCAAGACAAAAGCATACAACAACAAGTTCGTCAACCCGAAGGCAGCTGACGACTAAGAATGTGAGACTCTAAACCGGAAAGCCTGTCCATATAGCTCTGCTCGAACTCTGCCTGCACGCGAGCTCGGACAGAATCCTCGGAACTGCTCAAGACCTCAGCGGCTTCAGTTCGCAGCTTCATCAATCCCTCCTGTGTTGATCCCAGCTTGTCGAGCGTCCACTCACGAGAGCGCTCCAATCCAACCAAGTCCTCGGTGATTATAGCAGCAGACTCTTCGGCACGTCCCAAGGCCTCCTTCAGCCTAGCTATCTCTGCACGAGTGGAATCTAGGGAGCTGAGTAACTCGCCTCTGCTAGTGTCCTTCTTCGCCAGGTTGGCCATCAGCTGTGCAACAGAGTGCTCGCGAGAACGGAGCTCGCTGCTAATGGAAGATCTCAAGTCACGCCATTGAGTCATTCTATCCTCCATCTGAGAGGACATGAAAGAAGAAGCTCCACCAGCCTTCAAATCCCTCAATTCTTGAACCTCTGACTCCAGAGCAGTAAAATCAGCAGTGAAGGAATCAGCCAACTCTGGGTATCCTTCTTCCCTCATCATCAGCATGTGGCGAGAAAAGGAACGCCTGAACTGGTCAAAGCAGTATCCTCGGAGAAGAAGTTTCTCAATCATGCCATTATAAAAGGCGGTGAAGAAGTTGAGGTCCGCGCGAAAAATCTCTTTCTCAGGATCGGTATCAGCCAAAAGGACGCGAACATACTCATGTAGAGATGATCGAGCTCCTGCAAACAACAATGGGGAAGTTAAGAGATTATCAAATACGACAAGGAAACCCAAGAGGAAATTCGAAGTATACCTGTACTGGCGGAACTTCCCTCGGGTGGAGGCACGGCAGACTCTGAGATAACAGCAGGATTAGCCATGAAGGGTGCATCGACCCCGGCAGGAAAATCAGTCGTATCTCTCGGCTGTGCCAAAGAGACATGGCTCTCAGGCAAACTATCAGCCCCAGAAACTACAGCAGCATCAGGCACAACGCCTGGTCCTACAGTTATACCTCTTTATTAGTCAAAATGGAAATTTAGGCAAATAAAGAGAATCAGGGTGATAAGGTCATCGGCATACCTGCAAGTCCATCACCTTCTGCAACACGGGGAGGGTCGGTAGTCAAAAGAGAATCAGTCCTGGTGGCTGATGATGTACCTGTATCGCTCGTAAAGGGCGGTCCCGCAGTTCCTCTGGCGGCCTGTTCAGCCAGCATATCGACTAGCAGCCCAGCGTCAGGACCGCAGAAACTCGGCGCAGAGGCATTCCCCTGGTCTTCAAAACCTACATCATGAAAGGATTCACCCTCAGTCGAGTTCTCTTTCCCTATAATCAAAAGATATATTATCAGGTGCAGGTATACCTGAATAAGAAGCGGTGGGCTCGACGCTATACTCTGGCCCAAGATCAATGTTCAAATCGATGCCCAGAGAACCGTCATGAAGGGCGTCGCACATTTGCTGCACAAAGCAATCCATGTTATCCGGACCAGGGGATGTAGGAGGCAATGGAAGTTCACCCTCTTCGAGGAACCCTGGAACATAAAGTACGGTTATGAATCCCAGAAGGTAAATCATGTCAAAATATGGAAAGTAACGGAGGGTTACCTTCCTCCCTGTCAGCAAAGCCTCCGGAATCTACTCCATGAGAGCGTTGATCAACAGGAGGTCTATGGGCAACCTTCTTCCTTTTCAAAGGACCACCCCTCTGGGAACCGACGGGACGATTGTGCGAAGTTTGTCCACCAAACTTGGATTTCGCACGACGTGAGGCGAGAGGTTCTTGGTCATCGGCCGATCCACCTGAAATAACAAGGATTATTGCACATACCAAGGTTGAGGAGAAGCGAATCAAGAAACATGACAAACCTGCATCAAGTTCTACTTGGTCGGTGTCTATGCCCATTTCCTCCTCACAAGCTTCATCGCCATCCGCAGGAAGGTGCTCTTCATCAACTCTGCTTGAAGGAGGAGATTGAGCAGGCCTCTTCCCCTGCTTCCTAGCAGCTGCCATAGCGGCCTGGACCAAGTGCTCGGACTCTAACTCCGAAAAGCTCTTTACACCTATGGATTCATAAGCTGAAAGGAACCACTTGCAGCTGAGGAAGGTAATCATCGGCTTGCGCTTATACGAAGGAAGAGCAAACTGAGCCCCGGTGCAGCCAACCATGGTCCATAGCCACGCTCGTATACCGTCAACAAGCCCTCCCTTAACCTGTAAACCACGGCTCGGGTTCCCAACATATAGTTGGTCGTAGCCGAACTGACGTGCGAAACGGCAGGGAAGGTAAGGCTCGATGTGACACCGGTTCTTCACCCGGAGAACAAGATACCCGACACGGATATTCACCAACCAGCGAAAGCAACCGACGTCAAGAACAGTCCGGTTAGTTCGAGGTTTCTCCATGTCGGTCATCTCCTCGCCATAACGTCCCGAGAAGTGAGGAAAGCACTTGAAGAGCTCCCAACTCCGACGAACTTGAAGTGCTTGTTGTACATCCTCAAATTTCTTCCCAAGCCACCTACTCCTCTCCAACAGTTGTAGGAAAGGGACGGGAGAATCAACGGTGCTGGGCGCCGACATCAAGTCCGGACGGTGAAGAACGAACCACGCCATCAAGTAAGCGTAGGGAAGCTCAACCTTCGGACAAATAAGCTCAGTTGATGGCTCAGGACCCACCTGTGTAAGGATGCTGACTACACTCCTAAGCCCGCAATGGATACTCGCAACCATCGCTGGAAGCAGAGAAAGCTCCCTCCCATAAGCCAGCTGGACCGCAGGGAAGAGCACCTCGAGAGGTAGAGCGTCTGAAGATTGGTACGGAACGACACACTTCTTCAGCCAAAGAGCAAGGTAGCCTGCTAACAAAGAACGGGGCTCAATAGGCTTATATGCACGACGAAGAAATGAACGAAATTTGGTTCCTGCTGAAAAAGCTCCCTCAGCACTGGCGATAGTATAAGAACGGGCCTCGGCCCTCTCCATCAGCTCATTAATGGCAGCAGGAGTCAATACATCTAACTCATGCATAGGCTCCCCGGAATCATCCTCCAAATTAGGGAACAGGTAAAGAGCAAACTGCCTCAAACTGATTTGCTTCTTCTTCTTCGCCAGGGGAGAAGTCTGTATCAAGGAGGTATAATAGTGGCAAGTGAGGTCCCAGAGTGTATTATACATGTCTGGAGTATCTTTCTTCAGCCGCTCCAACTACTGGCTTGAAGGAAAGTATTCCTGATATGGACAATCCCCCATCAGAAGGCCGGAAACCTGGTGCATCTCATGAAGAGCCAACCCTAGCTCTCCGCCACTGGTCAAAAAGGTGTTGCTATCAGGCATATATGTCTCGACCAACGCCATGAAGTGACGGCAGCTAACTGGAAGTCCGAGCATGGTGGCTCGTATGGGCGTATATAATCCACTGCTCTTTAAGTCTCTCTCCCAGCGTCCCAGGACATAACTGGTCAAGCGAGCCCACCATCCCTTAGCCAGTGAGGAAGCCCAACCATAACATCTGTACTCCGGGTGAGGTAACTGTCTTCCAAGCTGAGCTAGACGGTTCTTCACGGTAAGAGCGGCTGCCGATACCTTACCTGGGGGTGCGGTATCAAGACCCATGATCCCGGGTCGAAGGCCGCAAACGGATTGATACCCAAGAGAACCGGGATTCTTATGGTGAGAAATGTATCCGCACTGAACGTGGATAGCAGCGTTGGACATCTGTCGCCCCACAGCCTGTCCCTCCAAGTTAGTAAAAGAACACTGGCGAGGAATAGAGGGGATATATAAAAAGGCTCCCTCGTCAAGGGTCAGCCAGTGCTCCTCAGCAAGAGTTAGCACAGCAGGATCCTCGGTGTGATCCCCGAATAAAAAATCTGGCTTCTTTAAAGCCTCAGTAGAAGTAGCATCTGCAGTGAGGGGAGCATCGGTGATGAGCTGGCGTAAACAGTGACGCCCTCCATCCCTTATCAAGCGACAGAAATTGTCTGAACGATCTCGGCCGAACTGCGGAAGTGGATCGATGATCTGCCGGGCGGAAGCTGAAGAGAACACTTCTTTGCTACAACCTGTGGGGACATGGTGAGGAAGGCTACCCCTGGGACACTCGACTGCAACAAACCGCAAAAGCATAGAGTCAGAAAATCTGTCTCATAAAAACAAGATGAGATCATTTAACGGATCATTGGAGAGACGATCTCGAGTGTCCTACACCAGGGGAACGGCATGTATCATCACATAGATAGTGTGATAACACGCACCGGTCTCCAAAGTGCAAGACAACACGAGATCGCCCCAATATATCCGAAGACTTGAATTGGCTAAAGCAAAACAAGTCTGAAACCTTAACCCCCGCGGGAGGGGTATCGGTTCTTCCTTCATGACCCGCGAGAGGTCAATCCGGGATACAGAAAGTATAAAATTCTCACCCCCGTAAAAAGAAGCCGCGGAAGAAGATACAGCGGGAGCCTCCTCCTCGCTGTGCTGCGAGTGAGAGCGACTCCTGGAAAGCCGAGCGCGACGAGAAGACATCGCAGACCTGCAACAAAAAGATCAGTATATCAGGTATAACATACATACACGAAATTTAAAAGGGAAAATTAAGCACTTGGACTTGAGATCCTATAAACAAATAGGATGTTATAGTTCATGTCTAATTAACCTACAAATTTCGTGCCCGCAAAACAATAACTGTTTCCGCGGCAAATTTTGGTAAAATACCCAAAATACCCCTCGTGTTCAAGGCCCAAGTTCAGGTCAAGGACACGCGCGAGCCGGGTTGTGATCATCACATTCGATCATTTAACATCCCGGTACCCCGCAATTCTGGTTAAATTTTGCAAACAAACCCTTTTGCAAAATTTGGCTAATTTTACATAAAAGCCCCTCCACAAACTTTTGGTTTAACCTCCACATCCCTTTACCAAAAGTTTGACCAGGAGTTTGGGGTCAACCCTCCTTGGATTTCAGTCCCAAATTCGTGGCCCTTTTGCAAATAAGCCCCCAAAAATTTTAAAGGGGGCTGTTTTGCAAATAAACCCCTCAAACAACCATTTCATCCTCTTGCATAAAGCACCACCGTTTCTTGAGGAAATAAACATGAACCCAAGTCCCTCAAATTTCAGTTCATATTTGCAAGAAAACCCCAAATTTCAGTCCCACGAACTTTGCAAATAAGCCCCTATAAGTTTCGGCCTTTGCATAAAACCCCTCAAGAACGCATTGCATACACAACCCCTATCTATTACAAGCATAAAAAATTCAATCTTTACAAGAAAATAGAAGGATTGAAGAGGGATCTTACCCAAATCTCCTCCGAGCTCGGAAATGGAAGCCAAGACCCTCGTTTGGAAGAGGAGGCGATTCCGGCAAATGGGTACCCGTCAAAATCCCGAATCTTTTGAAGGATGAAGGAGTTCTCAAGAGCAAATCAATGGAGGAAATTGAGAAGGGGAAGAAGAAGATCAAAACCGAAAAATGGGGGGAGTTTCGGTTTTTGGTGGGGATTTTTCTCTTTGAATTTTGAATTTAAAGGGGGGGGGACCATAAAACAAGTGGGACAAGTGTACAAGATGACAAAAGAAGAGGGGGGGGACCGCAAAAGGGGAGACACCCCCTAGGGGTGTCTCGGCAATACCGAGACACCCCAAGGGTGTCTCGGCCTTGCCGAGGCACCCCGGGGGTGTTTGCCCGGGTTTTGACCCTCTGCGCGATGTTTTGACCCCCCGAACGATCTTTCGATCCCCCGATGATTCATTCTCTTCGCCGGCAATTGAGGATATGCGTGAACTTCACACTTCAACCTTTCGACGGTTTGAAACCCTAGGGCGTACGGCGGTCAACGCATAGCCCTAGGTCAACGCTGGACAGCGCGTTGCGACAAAAGTCAACACGTGGCGACGAAAGTCAACACGTGACGACAAAAGTCAACCCAAGCGGTCCCAAAATCCTAAGGCGGACGCCGGTCAACGCGTAGCCCTAGGTCAACGCCGGACAGCGCGTTGCGACAAAAGTCAACACGTGGCGACGAAAGTCAACACGTGACGACAAAAGTCAACCCAAGCGGTTCCAAAACCCTAAGGTGGACGCCGGTCAACGCGTAACCTTAGGTCAATGCCGGACAGTGCGTTGCGACAAAAGTCAACACGTGATAACGAAAGTCAACGCGTGAAGACAAAAGTCAACCCAAGCGGTTCTGAAACCCTAAGGTGGACGCCGGTCAACGCGTAGCCCTAGGTCAACGCC
>BQKN01050342.1:529-15688 GCA_022839385.1 Asparagus kiusianus | reverse complement strand
AACCGCCATCTGACGATTGTTCATCGTCGAGATTGATTACAAAGGGTACAATGTCATTAAAAACAAAACCACCATTGTAATCGAATCCGGCCTCGGAATCAGCTTCTTCTCCGCTGTCCGTGCCTTGGACCGATGGTTCAGTTTCAGATTTGTTACCATAAAGGAGAGAATCTGTGAAGTAATTCTCATAACCTTTAAATGGTATAAAGGAGAGAATCTGTGAAGTAATTCTCATAACCTTTAAATGGTTGCTTATCCGCGACCACCGTCCTGACTCTACCATCTGTGTCGACATATTTCAGACACTGATGGAGAGTAGAGGGAACTATAACGTTACTATGGATCCAAGGCCGACCCAATAGTAAGTTATAGGGTGTCTCAGCATCAATCACGTAGCACGTGACCTCCGTCTTTAAATCGCCCATTTGGCACTTTATTCGGATCTTTCCCAAAGGTCTCGACCCGCTGGTATTAAACCCATAAATTACTGTGCCTGTAGACGCTAACTTGCTGACAGGAATGCCAAGGTTATGCATCAGGCGAAGTGGCATAATACTCACAGCGGAACCCGGATCTACTTGGATCCGGTTGACTTCGCTGGAGCCAATGTACCCGACGAAGTATAAAGGCCGGTCATGATTTGAATTCTTCGTCTGCATGTCCTCCTTGGTAAAGGTGATGCAGGGGATGTTCTTAGCTGCCACATTGCACTGTTGGGCTAACATATCCAGTTCTTCAGGAGCTGGTTTGATCCGAGTGAGGAACACTTCTGAATCAGCCAGGGCTTCTTGCAAGGCTTCTCTGGTCTTCTTAGACAGCCGCAGCAACTCGTATAGCGTTATCAGCACCGGGATATTGGCCAGTTGAGGCATGATGTCGAAGACGCGCGGATTTTTCGAACTTTCCGGTTTATCCTTCCCAATCGGACGACTGAAACGGGACTGCTTCGGATTTTGAACCTCTTCGGGCCTCTTTTCTTTTTGCTTATCTACCGGCTGTCGTCGTGCCTCTTCAATCGGTTTGGGCACCACAATCACTCCCAGCTCTGTGAGAGTCTTGGCTAGTCCCCGTTTTGTCACCCCCTGCTCAGCTAACTGATCACTGGGCGACGGATAGTTGAAGTGGTACTGGTTCCCGCTTCTGGTGGCAAAAACTTCTTGTTCTTCGTCGGAAAGTGGGAAAGCGGGGATTCTTTCGTCATCTTTTCCTGGGATGGCAGAGACCCCGCAGCAAGCCTTCCCTTTCCCTTTGGACTTCTTCTTGGATGATGATCCGGTCCATTGTTCATCTCCAATTAGGTTGCGGTGAACCCAAAGGATTTCGCCGTTCGGGGCCGTGTGTGGCACGAGTCCCTTTTGGCGCTGTCCGTGCGGATCGTCATTCACCGTCTTCATCCCGACTTTGGTGACGCGCTTAGGCTCGAACCAATCTGTAGGCACCGATCCAAAACTGATTGACACCGCGTTTGCTCCCACATTCTTGGCCGGTTTCAGAGTTATGACTCCTACGTTGATTAACGCTTGGATCTTGTCCTTGAGGTGGTAGCATGACCTTGTAGGGTGATGGACTGCTCTATGGTACGCGCAGTATTTCGGGTCCGTCACCTTAGTGGCTCCTTCATGATCTACGATTGCCGGCAACTGGATTTTGTTGTTCTCTAATAGGTACTTGAAGATGCCGGGAACTTCATCATCCTTGAAGGAGTAAACTTTGGGAAACCTCGGCTCCGAAGATTTTTGCTTCTGAGACCGTTGCTGCCAATGCGGCTGAGATTGTTGTGGCGCTCGTTGCTGCTGAGACTGTTGAGGCGCTCGCTGCTGCTGCTGTTACTGAGGTTGCAGTTGAAAAGTTTGGTTAGCATCAACTGCATTAGCATGAGCTTTACCTTTTCCTCTTGGGTTGAAGTTCTGCGTTGGAGCATTCGCCACTTGTTGGCCTCTCTCCGCCTTCTTCCGCTTGAGGAATCGCTCAGCTTGCTCCCCTCGAACCTTCAAATCCTTCCACGTTTTGGATGGTGCTGTGCCCATTGCTTCCAACACGTCCAGCGAAAGGTTATTATGGCAGGTCTGGAGGATGAACTCTTCGGTGATCGGGTCCCGGCAATTCATTGCCTTGTTTCGGAACCTTTTGATGAAGGTGTCGACCAACTCCCCGTCTTTCTGCTTCTCATCGAGTAACGATCCGATAGAGACTTCGGTGTCGTCATCGAAGAAATTCGCGAGGAACTTTGACTCCATGTCGTCCCAGCTGTTTATGCTTCCTGGCTTGAGGCGATGATACCAATCGAAGGCGGCTCCGCGAAGAGTGCCAACGAATGACCGCACCATCAGAGGCTCATTACCAGAGATGACTCCCAAGTGCGATTTGAAATATATCAAATGCTGAGTAGGGGAACCCATCCCATTAAACGGCGTGAAGTTAATTAGACTGAACTTCGCCGGATATGGGATTGATTCCCACTCTCACGGGTATGGACGAGGAATGCCCGTCTTTTTCGTCTCTTGAGCGGAAATCAACGTATTGATTTTGCTCTCGAGATTTTTGATCTTTAGGCTTTCACCTGTGTCTTCGCTGGCGTTCTCGTTGCCACCTCCTGGATTGATGGGAGGGTTATTGGTATTACGAGCTTCATTTGTGTCCTCATCTTCCAGGTTGTTCTGGGTCTGAGACTTGGTTCGCCTTGTTGGTTCCTCAATACTTGAAGCTGTTGGTCATGCATCTCTCTCATGTTCTGCATAGCCATTTGCATTTCGAACCTAAAGGTTTCCTGTTGTTTGGCCATGGCATCTTCGAGCATCTTGGCCACTTGCTCCGCGCTTATCATAAACGACTCGCGGGGCTGTCCCTCACTGGACACTGTATTATCAGACGCCACTGCTGAGCCAGCATCTGATTCTTCATCTCCCGAAGGTACTCTTGTTCGGATCCTACCATACGTTGCACGGATGATAGCCCCGGACTGAAGACGAGTTACCCATCGGGGTATTTCCGGAACCGCCTCGGGGTTATCCTGAGCCGATGTTCCTGTGCTGGTCATATTTGCGGTGACCCTTGAATGCTCACCATCTTCGACCATCTTTCTTCTTCGTTGGAAACGCCTATGCCTTGGCTTTGGCGTTTCAGTGCTGAGTCTCTCGAACACAGAAACTCTCTCGGGAACTGTCTTGACACAGTTGCATTCCGACAATACCGCCCGAATGAGCTTCGAGTAAGGACACTGAGTCTCGAACCTTCGAGGGCTCCTCTTTCTGGATTTACTCGTACCCCCGGCATGATAGTATAGCTCGTCCGTTTGAAGGGCGGAGCAACCTGTCGTGTGTTGGCACGATCTCTCAGGTATAACGTCGTCGTCATCAGACGACAATGTTTCCTTCTGAGGATGAATTGTCTTCTTCGGACCATCCAGAGTCACACGCCTTGATACGCGCCTTTGTAGGCGTGAACCTTCAGCGGGCTCTTGCACTTCGATGCGCAAAGTTGTGCGCTTGGGTGCTACGATCTTCTCCAAGTGTTGAGGGTTGTGGCGACCCCCAGCATGTTGCATTGGTTGGGACTTCTTCATTGGCCCCAAGCGTTCTTGTACTGGAGCTTTACCTCGTTCCTTCGGAAGTAGGCCTAGGCGCTCCAAAACAGATTTTCTCTTCTGGGATGGTCCTGCGGGATCTCCCGGAGCAGTTGCAGAAATCATCGGCTGTTTGGATTGATTTGCTGGAGTTTGAATTTTCGGAGGCTGCGGTTTTTGCTCCTTGGCCTGAACCGCTACTTCAGACTTTGGCCTCCAAACCTTGCGAGTTGGTGGCGGCTTTTTGACCACCTCCTTCTGCAGCTTCCGACGGGCTTCCTCAGCTTTGGCCCGTGCTTGCGCGGATAGCGCGCAGCGCTTGCGGATGCGCTCCTCCAATGTCGAGCGATTCCGTTTGACACGGACCCACTCCATTGTCGACGGTTTAGAGGAACCACCCTTCACTTGCTGTTGAGGCTGTTTGCCTCGTTTGTTCTTCAGATCCGCGTGGTAGCGGACCCCGTCAACGGACTCCATGGCCTTGGCGAATTGCTTCGCGAGGCGTTGACGCTGCCTCTGGCGGGCTCTCTTAGAGAGAGTCACCACGCCTTCAATGGCAGATTTGACCTTCTTTGAGGTCGGTAGGGCCTCACTCAACGCAGCTTCGGCGTCGATTGGGGTGAGGTCGTCGTTGGTGGCTTCAACTTCATCGCACCAACGGACTTTTCTCCTGGAGGAGAACTTCTGGGACTTCTTGGACTTGGGGGAGGAGGTAGATCCGGACGAGGACACGTACTCCTCGTACTTCTGTTGGTCGAATTCATACTCGACCTCCTCCACGACCGGGATCGAGATCCGCGGCTGCGACACTCCGATCTCGGCAGCGAGATCGGTGGCTCCCACTGTGGTCGCCAGATTGTTCACGGGAAAAACTAAATTCTTCTTCATTGACGAACTCATTGCACTCAATGTTAACAACTTTTTGCGTTTACAAAGATCCGGTCTTTTTATAAGAGCCGGTTACAATGAAAATCAAAGAAAACAAAGAAAAATTACAACTTTCCTTATTTAACGAACAGATCGCGAGCTCCTGTTTTGTGGTCACTCGCTTTGTGGGTTGTTTGCCTGTGCCGGGGTTGTTTGCCGTGGACCACCGTGCAATCTCGATCCGAACAGATCTACGTGGTATAACGGGTATTATCCCACTAAGGAGATAATAGCCGGGAGGGATCGTTTCACCAAGGAAACGACCGCTCGAATCTTGGGATCTAAGAACCAAGCTTAGATCCGGAGTAGAACAACGTAGATCTGAGGATTAGATCCCTGCGAACTCTTGCCTTGTTTGGTATGGGTGCTCGCCAAGAATCAAATCCGAGTGTCCAAGTCTTCAAGCCTTCACAATTCTGAGTTGAGGTGACAATCCGGCAGAGTTTCGGCTCTTCAGAAGTTCAGAAAAAAGTCCTCTCAAATGAACAACCACCCCCTCTATTTATAGCCTCTCTGAACTGTGCCTGCATGCACAAGAGAGAGGAGGGGGGGAGCCGGCCACCCTGGGGTGGCTCGGCCACCGAGCCACCCTAGGGTGGCTCGGCTTGGGCCGAGCCACCCCGGGTTGGCTCGGTTTCAGCCGAGTCCCCCGGGTGTGTTCTGTTTCGTCGTTTTCCGATGTTTCCGGTCATGTCCGTGATTCGGTTGTTCGTTTGATTTGTTCAGGTCTTGATTTGATAGCCCGAGTCTTCATTTGGCAGTAAATCCGCCTCGGTGTTTGAGTTCAAGTCTGTTTTGTTATTGGACGACTCGTTAACTTTCCGAACCGTTGGATTGGTTCCACACGCGAACGTATTCCGTTGCTTGCGTGCCTCGTCGCCTCGTCGCTCGAACGTCCGTTGAATTATCATGCCGAGCCATGCCAAGGGACCTATAGGCAATTTTATACGCCTACAACATACATTCAATGCAATTCTATATTCCAAATGCTTGAATGATGCTTCAGATTCTTTCTTACCGCACAACCGTCTAAAGATTGCACTTAACTCAAGCAAAACAAGAGTAAGAGGTCTAGGCAAAACCCTTCGTACCGCAAGCAGGAGTAATTGGTGCATTATAACATGATGATCATGACTCTTCAAACCATGTATTTTTCGATCCTTCACATGAACAGAGCTCGCAACATTTAATGAGTATCCATCAGGAACTCGCACCTTTGATAACACACGACAAAATAGTGTCTTTTCTTCATTAGTCATAGAGAATATTGTAGGAGGTAAGTATGTCCTAGCTCCCACACAAATTAAATGGAGACCTTTCCTTATATTGAGAAGTTCTAGGTCAGCACGAGCTTCAAGTCCATCCTTTGTCCTTTTAGAAGTGCCCAACAATGTATACAAAATTTTTTCTGATTCGTTCTTCTCAATGTGCATCATATCTAGATTATGGCGTATCAAAAGATGCTCCCAATATGATAATGAAAAAAATACTTTTCTTTTTCCATGGATTATTAGTACCATTTCTTGGTTCTTTGGAGGTAGCAGAAGTATTTCTCCTCCTTTTCTTTTTTCGTGTAATATCATCAGTTTTAGATTCTGAAGATGGTGATTTCGCAAAGGTGAAGGTCAGATTAGACATATGTCCTATACACTAGGCCCCGATCAACATCTTTGGTGCTTGACCCCTCTCGCATTTGCCATCAAATGAAGCCACATCATTTCGAAATCTATGTGTTATGGGCAAAAATCTACGATTACCCAAATAACATTGCTTTTTTACAATTAGGAAAGTGTTTTGATACTGTTTGATGACGACATTGAGGACATGCAAGCTTCCCCTTCGTACTCCATCCCGAAAGATTCACATATGTAGGAAAGTCATTATTGTCCATAACACAGGAGCTTTCATGTTGAATGACTGATTAGAAAACACATCATAAGTGTTAGCACCAACCTCCCATAACTCTTTTAGCTTGTCCATTAAAGGTTTGAAGTACACGTCAATATCATTTCCAAGTGCATTAGGGCCTAGAATAAGTAAAGAAAGAAACAAGAAGGGTTGCTTCATGCACATCCATGGAAGCAAATTATAAACAGAAATTACGACGGGCCAAGTGCTATGATCACTACTCATATGTGCAAAAGGATTAAACCCGTCGCTTGCTAAACCCAATCTTACATTTCGAATTTCAAATGCAAAATTCGGGTATAACGAATCTAAATGCTTCCAAGCTGGAGAATCTAATGGGTGTCTCATAAATCCATCTTTATGGCATTTGGTCGTATGCCATCTTATATATTCTACAGTATGTTTTGACATATACAACCTTTTCAACCTTGGTGATAGTGGAAAATATCGGAGAATCTTAGCTGATACTTTCTTACTAGAATTATCCCCAGTTGAACTATCACCAACTCTTATTACTTCTTTCACTTTATATCTTGATACACCACATGTAGAGCACACAGTTAAGTTTGTTGTCTCTTTCCAAAACAACACGCAGTCGCTAGGGCAAGCATCAATCTTCTCATAAGTAAGGCCCAAATCATCAATAATCTTTTTAGCTTGTGAAATAGACCGTGGCAAACAATTTCCCTCAGGCAACACATCTTTAAAAATCTCTAAAAACATATCAAAAGCCTTGTTAGTCACATTTCCCAAACACTTGATCTGGTATAATTTTATGATGGCATCCAATTTTTTATACTTCTTGCATCCTGGATACAACTCCTTATCAGCTTGTTCAAGTAACTTAAAAAATTGCTCTACCTCGGGTGTTCGACCATCAAAAATAGGCTGCCTAGATGACCCTACGTTCTCACCAATATTTGGTTGCACAAATGTCTCATTAAGGAAATCATGAATTTCACCTACATCTCCTTCAGCAACATCCATTTCCATGACATTTGTTGATTCAACATAAGGCTCACCAAGACGTGTCCATCGAGCATTCATGTATAAAGGGTCCATTCCACGCCAAAGAAGATATCCCACCATAGTCATCTTATCTTCAAAATAACGATTACAACATTCTTTACAAGGACGTGTGATCTTATCTTTACGACTAGACTTGGCAAGTGTTGGCCTTCTTGTTTTGATAATGTTAACAAACAATTTATTTCTAATGTTATTTGTCTAGTGTTTATGTTTTCGTATTTATTCTAGGAAAACAACAAGTTGGAGGATGGATGGAATTATGTATTCACGATTATATCTAATGGAGGTTAGCGGAATTATGGAGTGAAGCTATGTACAATTCAAGTTGAAGATCCAAGTTCAAGCTTCATCCGCAAGATTACCAAGAAGAGCTTATTAAAGATCAAGATCGTAGCTTAGGTAATTTAGTTTAGGTGTTATATTACGTGTGTTAAGTACTTTAAGCTCAATATTATATACACACACATTTTATTAGTTTCTATGTATATATATAGTTACATATATATGTACACATTTTGGATTTTGGTTTATCCACAAACAAAGTTTTTACAAGCATATAAATATATATTCAAATTCATACTAATATATTTCATATGCTATTGTATTTGTGAAAATACTATATTTATTGTTTATGGACTTAATAACAATCATATACATATTTTATTAAGTCAATATAACTATTTTGTAATGTTTCAGAACATGATTAAGCTAAAATGTTAAAACTCATATGTTTACATTTTTATATTTTGGACTATTTTGAAAACCAGTCTTTATAGCATGTTTATTATCATATCTACAATCATTCCCCAAAATTTTACATTTTTTGAAATTTATTTGATATTTTTAAACATACTTTTAAAATCAAAAAATTAACTTTCAAACTTGTTTTCTCATATGTCAGTTTACGGTCGACCGCCACGGTCGACCGCGCCTTTGTTTTTCCCTGTTGAGCCATCAACAACTTTCATGGTCGATCGCTACGATCGACCATCAGCTTGAATTTTCCCACGATCGACCGCCATGATTGACCGCCAAAGTCTCTGAAAAATTCTCAGCTTCGAAAGTGGCTCACGGTCGACCGTGAGATTTTCACGGTTGACCGTCGTTCACTCCAACAGCTAGGTTTGATACAGAATCAGATTTCTAATTCTTGAGTTTTTTGGTCTTTTCTCTTGGGGTTTTGGTTGAGATTTTGGGAGGCTATATATACCCTCTTGCTCTTATCTTTTATCATTAACCAAGAAGTTTTTTTAAAAAAAAAGTTTAATAAGGGTTTAAGCTTGGTTAGTTTGTTTTAAGTTTGGGATTTTACAAAGAGGAGCTTACATCAGTTGTTGAAGAGTTCATCTTTAATATTTTATCATCCTCTCTTTGTGTTTATAGAGAAGTTTTCTAACTCTTTTCTCTAGAAATTTTATTATTGATTTTCATATTCTTATTATTGCTAGTTTGCTATTTGAGTTAGATTTTATTTCACTTATTGTTTACACACACCCACTTGAGCTTATTGTATTTACATACGAAGTATAATATATCATGCATATAAACAAGAAAGAATATACTCACAATATTTCTTCCCCTTTGACAACATCAAAAAGAAAAAAAAAACAAGAGAATTAAGAGAGCGAAAGCTCCCCCTAACAATATGCATGGGTGAGTATAAAATATATATATATATGAGGATTGCTCCCCCTATCAAAATGCCATATAGAATATATGAAATGAAGATCATAGCAAACATATGTGAGCAAGCATAGATGGAAAATATGCTAAACACAACTCACATACATAAGGACAATGAGAACATATATAAATATATCAAAGTGAACATAATGTCTCATTTCTCAAGCATAAAAACCATGTATGAATGAATTTATGAAAGTAAAATAATGAGGAAACATGAGAACCATGAAAACAAAATAAATCACTCAAATAAAATCATAAATCAAAATTTAAAATCCAAAAAGGATGTTTGATCAAAAGGAACACTTTCTTTGAGGACTTGATCAAACCACTCATAGAATACATTACAAAGCATATGTGAAATTTGAATCATCTACTTTGTGCTTATATAATAAATTCAAAAGAACAAATCAAAGCAAAATTTTCATAGTTCATAAGTAACATACAAGAATCATGAACTATAGATTTTAAAAACAAAAAAAATCATCTTTAAGAATATAAAATCAAACTATCATTGATTTTTTTTAAAAATCAAGAGAGGCAACTATATCTAGCTCTTGAGCTAGTAATAACCCATATAAACATTTAAGCATCCGGTAAACATGATTTGGGAATAAACACCCAATAAACCCGAAGGGTTATATAAATACAAACCACTCAACAAAAATAAAAACTAGTAATCATGAAAACAAAATAATTAATCAATAAAAGTAGTTTTCATATTCAAAAATTTCAAAGTATAATTTTCAAAAAAAATACTAAAATTCTTGGTTTAAAAATCAAATTTGTTTTGGTACCCAAGTATTTTTGGTACCAAAAAGTTTAGGGACATGACCCATATCATTTAAGCTCAAAACCCTAGGGTTATAAATCCTCTTGGGCACATGTGGTGCACTAACACGGTCAAAGCAATAATCACTCAAATGACCTTTCCGATTGTAATTTGTGTAATGAAAGAGATCCATTTATTTATGTGGACCATTAGCTCGTGCACGGGAAACATTTGCAAACATAGATGGTCTTTTAAATTTTTTTTGCAAATAAGAAATATTTTGAAACAATGTTAGTCTACTTGAAATATTTTACGATTTAGAAACTTTTCGCAAATCAAAACAAAGTTTAGCTAAGTGACCAACTCTACCACAAAAATCATAATGATACACATTATCATGCTTATGATGAACAATGAGTACATGTGTGTGTACATGTGATGAAGAAGAAGCCTTATGAGATGCATATACAGTATTAGCAATCTTAGGTTTGTGTGCATCATAGCAAAATTTAGTAAGGTGGCCTTTACGATCGCAAATAGAGCATTTGTAAACTTTGTTATACAAGTGTGCATGATGTGTGTTAGATTTAGAAGTGTCAACACGGGACTTTGCACACAAGTCCATAAGTTTCTTATGGTTAATAATGCATGAATTTAGAGTTGAATCTAAAGAGGTAATACGATTTTTAACATCATTCAACTCATCATTAGGCACATATGCATTAACATTAGAAGTAGAACATAAATAGTCATTTATGAAAGAAGCAGTATCATTTTGTATGTTCTCTACTTCTAACATGGTATTATCTTTTTCATGAGATAAGCTAGTTATAGATATGGTTAATTTTTTATTTTCCAAAATTAACATGTCATTGTTTTCTTTAAGCATAGTATTTTCTTTTGCAATGACATCCAATTTTGACACTAGCTCCTCATGATCAGATTCTAAATTATCATGCTTGCTTTTTAAATCAATAAAGTTATTTTACAATTTCTTATAGGCATGCAATAATCTCTCACTAGCACAAGCAAGTTCATCACTAGATAAATCATTAATGGAATTAAACTCGCAAACCTCACTAGGGCTATCGCCTAGTGGCCGTGTGCATGATGCCCCATATGAACTTAAAGTCGGATCCTCCAAAGCTTCTCGGATCGCCTCCAAGTCCCCTTGATGTGCTTCAATAAGTTTTTATAAGTTGTAAGCACTATCAAAATGAACAAACTTGTTAGGCATAGATGAATTAAGAGTATTTAGCAAACATTCTAATAAAATATTATTTATTGTAAATATACGATGATCATTTTTATTCCACTTGGATTTCTCCGTAGTGGGTATAATATAAGCATCATCTATAATTTCCTATAAATCAAAGTGTTTAGATTGAACAAAAAGTTTAAATCTAACATACCATTGGGCATACGAAAAATTATCTAATCTAGGAGTAATATTGATGGCATAACCTAAACAAGATGTATCGTTTATATCCATAATATATATATGCAAGCAAGATACAAAAATTAAAAATTAGATTAGCACAAAAAGATAACTTGGATTTTTAACTCAAGGCGATTAGATCTTAAATCAAAGAGCATCAAGCTCTGATACTAATTGTTAGACCCTAGAGGGGGCTGGTTAGGGTCTTATGCTAATCTAATCTGATTTATACTAATTAAAATCGGATTAGATTAGCATAAGACCCTAATCACCCCCCAGGGTCTAATAGTAAGGGCTTCATCTACAAATAAGTTCAACCCTGCAACATGATCTGGACTTCAGCGATCAAAATGTATCCAACTTTTATCCATTGTTTAACTATTTTGCAGAACAGAACACCAAATTGAACCTATTCACACATACAAAACCTAATCCGTCAATGGTCAGAACTAAGTAAAAAAATAGAAAGAGATAGAGACAAACATTAAACTCCTACAATGTGAAATGGAGAATACAACAGAAGTGAAAACAGTCTATCTGATGCATCAAGTTTGACATCAGTTTGTATTGTATAATTAGATATATGGTATCTAAAAAATATTAATACTATTTTAGTTTGTAAACTCTTTGACCATGTTCAGATAATTAAACATTCTCCTACAACTATTATTTTGGATTTCTCATTTCACCTATGCAAATAATTATAGTAGTTAAGCATAGGATCCAAGTAACATTCAGCAGTAACCACCAAACATTCTTGGAGTTAATTATTTTTATTTTATTTTATGATGATATTGGGGAAAAATGAATCAATAAATACAAAAATGACTAAGCCAGTGGAAAACACATATTCAATTGGATTGGTTCAATGAAATTAGAGGTTAATTCTAGCAGGAAAGGGAATATTGTTCAAGGAATTGGTGGGTTGATGTTCCTACTAAAGGACCAGATGTTACTGATGTTAAAAAAGAACAAATCTATACACCAAGAACAAATTTCCTCATTAAAACAATTAATTAACGACACAAAAGTAATTCAATAAAAAATATAATAAAAAGAAATAATCTCAATAAAAGTCAACGGAATAGTCATGATGCTAAAATAACGCTAAAAATGGATTTACCTTGAGGGCACCCTTGTAATGGTGGCAACGAAATTATACTGAAAAAAATTATACTAACATTAAAACAATTATACTAAAAGAAATATAAAAAGAAAGATGACCTAAAAACAATTACATTGAAAAAATAGTCTAATCTAAGATTTTTTTTAAATTTTCTTAGATAAAAATAAAATTAAACGTCTACAAATCTAAAATTAAACATTCTA
This sequence comes from Asparagus kiusianus, assembly GCA_022839385.1. Classification (NCBI taxonomy): domain Eukaryota; kingdom Viridiplantae; phylum Streptophyta; class Magnoliopsida; order Asparagales; family Asparagaceae; genus Asparagus; species Asparagus kiusianus. The sequence goes on along the minus strand of BQKN01050342.1, from coordinate 3,040 downwards.
CAGATTTAACATGGCGAAGCATCGGAACGAGGAGGGTTCGAACTCCAATGACTCGTCGAGATCGTGAAGGAGAACACCGCCGATGATCTGAAGAAGAATGATGCTATGGTTCCTTCGTCTAGATCTAGGGTTTGGGGGAACGATTTGATGGAGTTTCCGGTTCATCGGAACTATAACCACGATCGATACTCGTCGCTTGGGCTTAGGCGGTGCAGAACAAGCCGCTAGGGCTTGATGTGAAGAATGAGGTCGGTACAAAAATAATGAAAATGAGGGTGAGGTTGAAGGTGAGATTGAGAAAGAGGAGGGTGAGTACAAAAATAAAAGAAAAAAATTACTGATCGAGAAAATAAATTACCGAAGTTCGGATCAGATTGGAGGTAGGGCCGTGCACATTTTTTATCATTTTTTTAGGGGGGGGGGGGGAGGAATAGACGAGATGAGTTAGATTTTATGAATTAGAAAATATTAACCTTAATTTGTTATTATAAAAAAATTGGAAAACAATAGGGGCGGAAGTAGGTGCCTCTATAGGGCAATAGGCGCGGGTTTTTCTTTTTTCAGGGAATAGAAGTGGCGCGGGTTTCTTTTAGGGTTTAAAAAACATTAGGGGCGGATATATATGCCTCTATTTAGTCCAAATTACTTAATTTGACACCTCTATTATTTTCAATTCCCGCTAAACTTGTAGGGGTATTATGAATGGCCCCAAATAATAGTAATAGGCACATATTCTACATCTGCACCTAATTCATAATTAGTAGGAGCAAATCCCTATTTCTGCCACTAATAGATCGCCCCAAATGCTCACTTTTTTTTGTAGTGTCTATTTGACTAAAATTTCATATATAAGGGGCGAAAAGCCACATTAACCAGCTTCTTGCCACAACAATCAAGAAGTGCGATTTGCTTGCAAAGAAACCTAACTTAGCAGAATGTAATGTTTCTCTTACCATGATTAGCCAATAAATTGTCAGCCATTAATGAAAAACAAGTTACAGTTTTGTAGGCTCTTAGCAGGAGACGTCTCTCTACATTTTTCCTTACAATATTATTCTAGATACATATAACAGAACATAGAATCCGAGTTTTTGAAATTCAACGAGTAGCACAGAATTTCTCTCCAAAAAAAAAAAAAAATGAGTAGCACAGAATTTGAGTCTGAACAAAAGTTAAGATGTAAGGTAAATAGAAATAATTTATGTTCCTTTGCATTTCAAAATTTATTTATATGATATATCCACCTTCTAATAGCATGCATGAGTATAATATATATTGCATCGTCATCCACTCATACTCTTGTAATCCAAGGTTATTTACTAAATACCACTAATAGCAACAACTAATAAATCACATAATTCATAGTTAGTCAACTTCAATCTACTCAAAATATAAAATGAAATAAGGTAGAGCCATGCTACTTAACCGAGTGCTTCAATGCAAGGAAGAATAGCCATTCAATTTTTGGTCTAATTTTGGTTTCTTCTAAAATTAATGTTCTTTATTTGTTTTTGCAATAGGGTATAGACTATATCATTGTAATTTATACTGTAGTAGATCCACAAATTTAGCAAACTTTCTTTTTAAAACTTAACAGGAATGTTGTTTGTACACTCTCCTCCAACAGCTGGTTAAGCCAATACCATTCACTTTCTTTCAAAATATGGTGCAGTTATGTGAATCGATTATCGAGAAACATGAATTATCACCACAGCTGGTCCTATACACCGGAATATCTTTGCTTACATCCAATATTCAGCAGTCAACAAAAGTTAGATAATGCAATTGATAGCTGGCATTTCTTTAGGATGAGGGATCTATTCATGTGCTTCCTTCAAAGCTTTAGCCTGTGCAATAAATTTAGCATGTATACACACCATATTTTATAGTTTTGGTCTAATTTAATTAATTACAGAAATAATTCTGCCACTCAAAAAGCGAAGGCACAACTATAAAAAACACTCCAGCCAAATCACAGTAAAGGAAACAAGAACAATTTTTCAAAACAGACCCCTTTAGAGTTTTATTTTTCAAAATCGACCGGTTTTTTTTATTTATCAAAACCGACCCGATTTTGTGATTAGCAGCCTAATCACCATCCTAAATAGTCGGGGTTGGCAACCCCGACTATTTAGGAGGGTATTAAACCCTGATTAGATACCTTAAACACTAAAAATTAAGGTTCTAAATAGTCGGGATTGCCAACCCCGACTATTTAGGATGGTAATTAGCCGGTAAATCACAAAATCGGGTCGGTTTTGATAAATAAAAAAAAACCGGTCGATTTTGAAAAATAAAACTCTAAATGGGGCTGTTTTGAAAATTTGTTCAAGGAAACAATTATCATCTATGTAAGCTCGCAGAGTACTTATATATAGAACGCCAACTGAGGTCACATTATGTTTTCCCATTGCCGGCCACCCATGGTCACTGGCAGGGCCGGCCCTGGGCATAGGCGGGAGAGGCCTTCGCCTAGGGCCCCCAAAAAACAAGGGCCCCCATTATATATAT